>JAULBO010110987.1:0-10555 GCA_032355325.1 Clypeosectus delectus | reverse complement strand
TTGGCTCTCATACCCGCATTAATTATGAATTGAAAAAAACACGAGGTCTATTTAAATGAACACGACTATAGTATATAGTATGACTGGAATTCCATGAATCTGTTGAGAGAATACGTACTACATGTAAGCAGCTCGACGTTTGGATGGACATGTAAGCTTAGATCCGTACGGGGTGCATGGTGTGGAACAAATTAGCATCCTTCCCTACAAACGTCAATGGATCTCGATAACACACGTACTTAACCGTATGACAAACTAGACTACCCCGACAAGAGAATAGTCGTAAATCTAGCACACCTGCATGGAAATTCTGTAAATAATACATGCATCGACCTAAAGTAAACCTAGTAAGTTACTCACTCGCCTGCTGGTTTGAAGCTCACGTGAAGCTGGGCGTCGCTTGGCGCTACAGGTGAAAGGTTGAGGTGGGCGCGTATACCCCGGGAGACCAGGGCCCGTATTCTCGAAACCCTAAGAAATTCGTAAGTACTAAGAATTTCCTAACTGGGTTTCTGCTTATGACAATTTTATAGAGACCTTTTCTGACTAAGAATTTTCTTAGTTAAGAAAGCTTCGAGAATAGGGGTCCTGCAGGCGCGTATACCCCGGGAGACTAGACGTGAACCACAAAACCAAACGCGCCTTTGCGTGCGATAATTTTACGATACGGAGAGGGACGTAAGTAAAATTAAAAATCTCATTTCAATATGCAACATTAAGACGCAGTTTATTTATATGGATGTAGGAAAACATGGCACCAAATAATTCCATGTTGAATTTTGACCCAGTGTAGCGGTATTACTGTTGCCTCCCTAAGTCCTGCCTCACGGCAATATTATACCGGTATAAAACTGCCGGGGGGCAATAGTATACCGGTATAATACTACCCCCGGGGGCAATAATATACTGGTATAATATTTCCACCCCCATCAAATATGTTTAATTAATAGTATTTGATAATTGGAGATTAATTATGTTAATAGGCACATATGTTGTTTATTACATGTATTAATGCTTCATTGTATAAATTAGTAGGGTAAGACAATCTAGTAAGATTAATTTAGTTCTACTGTCTATAAAATACGTAATTTAATTGTTATAATTATTTACATTTAATGTTCGTGCATTACTTGATAATCCATGTGTAGTTACTCAAATATGCGAGGACTTAAGTATATTCAGCGCTTGAGGTGCATAAGTATATTCAGTGCTTGAGGTGCATCAACTACAGCGACACATGCTGTACTGAATACCCGTAACACCTTCTGTGGTAGATGCAACACTTTTCTTCAAGCATACATTATTCCCAAGTTCCGAGTTCTATTATCTGCTGTATCATAGTCCACAAACGGTGCACGATACAAAATAAAAATAAAAATAATTTACAAAAAAAGGGGCGATGTCGGGCCAAAGTATATCGATGGGCATTGAAAGTTGACACACCGAGGAATCCCGAGGGAACATCATCACTGCATGGTTGTGTTTAGGAACTCCTATCCACGAATTGTGACTTTGCGGTTTCAAGCTATCTGGAGACACAATATTAAAGGCATACTATCACAGATTAAGTTGTCGTTTTGGAGCGAACTGGAGTTTAAAATGCATTTGTACCTCAAAATATCGTTTCACGGCTGTTGGATAGGTAAGATTCCATTGCAGTTAATTTGCGATAAAGCCCGAATAATAGTTGTAATTCCGTATAACATATCCATTTTCTATATACAGTACAATGTACATGCAACTTACGATGGTAATTGGTCTGTAATTTTACGTCTAACTTATGAGGGTTTGTTTCATTTATGTGTTTAAAGTATTCATACAATGTGCCAATTGTTGGTTCTTCCTTAGAAGAATATTTCATATTATTCTAGAATGTATGGCATATTTTTTTTATTTTTTTTTAATGTGTGTGATTGTGTTTATTCATAATTCTTTTACTGAAGGTACATGTCTATTTCCTTCTGAATTATCTTTTTTTGTAAGCGTTTTTGGCTTTGAAAAATGATTTACGTGCTTGTTTGCATTCAGTCCCAAACCAGGGTTTATTACTGGATGACCTATTTGTTTTACTCGATGGTTTCACTCCGAAAGTAGTTCGTGCAGCGTCGGATAGCACGAGAGCCCCCGATGAAGCAATTGTAGGCCCTACTGGCAGTTATAATGTTGTTCGTATGTTGGTTGTAATTATTCAGCAGGATTAATACCAATCATTGTTGTAGGTTGCATCTGCGGTTGCGCACAGCAGGGAGATGGTTAAGGATCAGATACTAGTACACCATGAAACGCAGAACATACATGTATAGCTGCAGGGGCGGATCCAGCATTTTAGGAACAGGGGGAACCGCCACTGAGCTACCTGTACACAGCAGCTATAGCCAGGGCAGAACTTCGGAATTGTTGTGCAGATAATCTTCAGTTTTGTTAGTTAACGTTTCTTTATAAAAAGCCTACTACAAGGCGTAGTCAACCATACTATGTATTTATACGTGCCAGCTCTCGGGGAAATTTCTAATGCCCATTAAAAACTATTTACCCAAGCGATTGTCCATCGTCTCCCACCCAATCAAGTCGACGATGTATGATTGAACAGGTTAGCCTTTGTTCGGAATATATCAAGACGGCAATTTGTTGCGGTATAAACACTCAGTCTACGTATTACTAGTGGATAAAGGAAGCACTTCGGGAGGCCGATTTGAGGTCAGGACATATTATGGATGTTCTTACGCAGTGTAACAATTACTGACTGCCAGACACCGGGGACGAGAACATTGTCGTTCTCGTAACCTCATCTCGCTGATAATATAGTCAAGACTTAACGAAAAATAATCAGGCGATTATTGTATGAAATAAAACGTAATAGCGCGGCACTTGACCCTACCCTTCGAACTCCCCCACCCCCCCACCCCCACCGCATCATCTTCACCCCACCCACCACCACCTGGACGTATACTAGTACCCTCAGTGTGGAAGTTCAGTACAAGCTACAATTCATACTGGAGACGAATTCCATTTCTATTCAAACTAACTTCTATTTGTGGTCACGCACCAAATAATCTCAGTGCTTTCTTGTTTGTTTACCATATTAATTCCCTGGTCATTGATGTGCATTTTAGGTGAGTAAACAAACTCACCTAAAATGTTAACTGGAACGTACTTTTTTTCAACCAGCTACAACAATAATAATAATTAGTATAATACTACTACTGTACAATGTAGTGATGAAGATCCGCAAGTTGTATATGACGCGTAGAAAACCTTCATGCACAGAACACGTTTAGACTGAATGTAATTGTGTTCTCGTCTGGCATCATGCTTTTCCTAATTCCTGCCATCCTACTGAACAATTTCCTATGTATAGTGGTATTTATTAATTTTCCGGTTTGGATTGTTACTTTTGAGGCAAGACATTCATAACTGATATATCTATGAGTACAGACCAAACAAATTTACTTCATTCCTGTGTGGTATCATAATTTGTCCCGCCATGAAATATATCCCTCGGTCCAATCAGAGACCATGCAGCAATGTATTTGCCTCAAATCATTCGTGTGATATTATGTATATGACTAAGTACTAAGGTAATAATTAGTGTTAAACTGAAATTATACTATACATGCAGTAGTAGTTATATTCCGTTATCATAATGGGTAGGTTTACAGCAGTATTTCTGGGACGCAAATACATTGCTGGTCTCTGAGTGGACCGATGGACATATTCATAAGCAAAAGATCATCGCTTTTGGGACTCCAGCATGCCATTACCCTAGGGGTCTAAATAAGCTTGTATTGTGTACAAAGAACGTAATCATATAAATGCATGTAACGACATGAGAACATTTATACTTCGTAGACACGTCGAGCACCATCAATGGCATCATCAAATAGTAACAGTCAGAAATAGTACTTGTAGGTATTTGACCCTAGGTGGGTCCGGTCTGCCGAAATCGGCTATACGTCGGAAGGCGACCGGAAAACACTTATATTAACCCAACAACAACAGACATGTTTGGCTGGTAATTATGACGTGTAAACTGATAATGACGTCTATAGACTGATATATTGACGTTGTAGAATTATGATGATTGAAAACAGCAATAACATTTAATATTCACAAGTCTATCGAGCCACATGTATAACATTGCGCCATTTGTAAGCAACCCTGTTCTCCACGTGTACGAGATCATTATCATACTAGTATACTAGTATATAGTTTCAAACATCGATAAAGGTTTCACCGGTGAGTATAGTGTACATTGATGTTTCGTCCAGTTCACCATTATAGTACCATTATATTTAGAACATTATTTTTCCAATCGTGTTCTGATGAATATGAGATGGTCAAATCAGCATTCTTTATAAAAGCCAAAGCGAATGATGATCATACTATATCATACATACATCAACGCGTATTTTGCATGTCAATCAACAAGGATTAATATTATACGTGCATGTACATCATGTGTCATTTCAACGTCTCTTAGTAATGGAAACCCTATAACTGTTCCCAAGGTAATCTGTATTTTATTGTCGTTCATAGGAATTCACCAGAGTTTTGGTCCGTGTGCATGTTTGCATGTTGATAATACATTTGTACCACCGCATAATGTCGAGTCAGAGTCATACATGCGTGGCCATCATCGTGTGTTTATTTGCCTCCTGGAGTTTTTTCTTGTGTTATCCCGTTGCGGTATAGTGGTCTGGTAATAGGACATCATACGTATACTTAATACTTACACAAGAAGGTTATCGGGGGGTACTAGTGTTCACTAACGCTCACTTGTTTAGCTGAAAGACTGTTAGACTGAACTACAATTGCATCAAAGAGGATACAAATGTGCAAATAAAAGAATATCCGTATTTAGGAATGTGGATTCGAGAGAACTTATACATATCTACTAATTGGATGTGTTTGTGAATAGTTTGTGCTTACAACCTCCATTTGTGTACATAAAGGGTCGTGCTTTGTATTGGGAACTATCCGGTATGTTATTCTACGATATTAAAGCTGGGTTAAGCCGATATAATATTCAAACGTATGTTTATATCCGTGCTACCAACCTTTACAGTCAGGTCGTAGATATATAGGGTACGGTGTACCGGTTATCAAAACGCTTAAAAATCTCCAAGTTATTATAATCCTTTTTAACCCTCTCCCCGTTGGAATAATCACAGTCGCTGTTGTATCGGGCGAACAGGTTAGGGCATTTCCGGTTGCCTACAGCAAGGAGAAAGTTAAAACACAGCGTTAGCTCATATACTGTTGTTTTAGTACCTTCTACATATTATCTTGTCCTATCTCATATCTGAGGTGTGTTACTGACAATGTAAGGGTATTAGTATAGTCTGTGTACAGACCCTGTTCTCAACGAAATACTCCTATTCCAAATTTCTCCCATGAACAAAAGCAAGTCTAGATTTACTGGGGAACAGGTTAAAGATGTTCAGAGGCTCCTTTCATATATAGTTTAATTTACTTTCATCCTCGGAGACTATTTATAGTCTAGGGTATTAGCGACGCAGTAATTTTCCATTGATGAGGCATAGTACAGATGGCGGTCAGATTCCTAGTGGAGACGCTGTCAGATTCCTATAGCCAGACGCGCAAACCTAGGAACGCTGGCGCACGACTGAATAAACTAAGGGCTGTCCAATGCTTCAATTTCCTTTAAAGGTGTTGCAACAGATCTACCTCGTATAGTCACACTACATCCCCACACATAAAAACTTGGTTATGCCAACAATAAAAGTTCGATGACCATTCGCCTGAATGCCGGAATTTGGAAAGTTAGAATTGTTTGGCCAGGCAAACACGCATCCTGTATTCTAGTATACATTTACTAGTATACCCGGAGATGCATAATGATGTAAATGTAATAAAAGTGCGTACCACAAGATCGTGATATACTAGTAGTTATACCCTACCGCTCTACTGCTCTAGTGGCGCTGCAATCGTTCTTTGGAACGGGAGTTGTAATGCTATATATTAGGTGAGATGGTCCTGTATATAGAGTAATTATTATTTTGAGCAATGTCATTTCTTGAGTCGCCCCTCCAAAGCCGAGGTCTTGTCTACTTGCCATCCATTCAATGGAATGATCGGACTGACGTCATAACCCAAAACACTGAAAGAAACGACATCTGAAAATCACATTTCTTTGTTGTCAATATTATGCTAATGTAGCAATAATTCAGATTCATTAACTCGTATGGTATGGAACACGGGTTTTTGTTCTTACTTGTAGTTGTTGTCTGGCCGCTAGGTTAGCCATTAGTCAGTGTGGTAGCCTAGTTTTGCTGAGAAGACCATTTTCATAAAAGGGTCGGGGTGTGCGTAAATTGGATCGGGCAACATTCCAATATTGAACTGTAGATTTCTTGCTTCATGATTTCTTCATTATCTCGCACTATTGATGATAGGTGTCCGTATAAAACTATCTCGTTTTGATTAGTAAAAGACATTGTCCAAAAGTTATTGATTTTAAAACTAAAGTAATTAAATACAAATAACACTAGTATAGATGAACCTTCGTTTAGTATTTCGTTCTTCCCAATTTAAGCACAGGCATGAATTCTCTAAATTAGAAATACTATCCCTAAGTAAGTAGTTTTGGTTTTTTTCAGTTTCAAAACAATATTAATGCTTTAGTCAGATTCATTGGACTTCATGTCTTCTTTCTCATCGCCCGAACCAATATTGTTTGTAATAGTTTTACAGTCTGCACAAACACAATGGCAATTACAAAAGAAAAATCATGCCCAATATAGAATCCCTTCCTTCATTTTAACATACAATAATAACACTATTCCGTCTGTTTTCACGCTGAAAGATATCAAAGTAATATAAGCTGTGTCACTTGTTGCATGTATGTGTTGAAATGATCATCGTAAAAACTAGAAGGAAATGAAGAAGGGATACAGAAATTCGATGTGTGCATACTCCGGTCTTTTCCGGTGGCGGGTATTTTTACAGTATAATTACCTCCGATACCTAATATTGTTGAAGAATAGTGCCCATCATTACTAGATAAGCGTATAGATATAGATATATAGCCTAGATATATCCCTTCTCGTCAGGTATATCCTTCCGTCCTATCTAATGTACCATGAAGCGCATTCTGCCACCGACGTACATGTTCTGCCACAAGCTAGGTAACCGTGCTTCACGAAAGCATCGTACCGGTAGTCTGGGCTTACGTCTGCCCCACCGTTGGCTGAGTAAAGTCTTAGCGTATGCCCTTACCTGTAAGTACGCCAGGACTAAACAGGTATATTGTTACGACCTTTTCGTGAAACGCGGGTTTTGGCACTCTGGTTGATGGACAGGTTGACAAAAGAAAGACAGAAGTTAATAACTCGTATCTAAGTCACGCCATTTCATCTAACAGGTCAGATGGCAAACCCAGATTTTAAACATAGATAGATCTGCGTTTATGTACACGAGCATTGACCCAAACCTCGATAGACTGGGTTCCTGCCAGGCTCATGGCCCATTGGACTACGCGTCCAACAGAGAACCAGTTTACAATCCTGACAGTAATGAATGCGAGATGGCGAATGTCGTGTAAAATGTCATCAAGAGCAAAGCGCAACTCTCTGACATCTAGAAGTAGAAGCAGACATTATTTATTTCCCTGTTCTGCAAGGGCACTTTTGTTTGGTTGCGGAAACCCCGCTATCACGGCGTCAGTGTTGCTATTGATAACACCATGTTTAATTATATGCGTGTTTTGTATAACTTTACATATAAATTAAATCCTACGTGACTGGGATGTCAGCACGGTTAGTCACACAGCAGGGGATTTGTCTGATGATCAAACAGTATAAAAGATGCGCAAAGTATGAGTTAATGCTGCTACACTGGATGTCAGGTTTGATTCCCGGCACAATTTGATGGTTTAATAAATACTAGTATCAGTACATTTTCATATAGGCCTGATTAATTTACCATGTTGTGCTTGATACGGCTTGCTAGATGCTGATTTCGCATACTGGTAATAATCTTTTCAAATGCCCAGTACAATAAACAATATTACAAGAAAAGAAAATGTCGTTACCTAAAAAAACAACCCAACCCAAACTATATGTAGTTTAACCCAGCAAATTAGAGAACCGATGTGACAGTGTTAAAGAAAGCCCTCTTACACCTCCCTTCCCTTACAACTATTGTAGCGATACAAGAGCGTCGTGCAACCGGCCCCTGATCAATATATACAGTGTCAGTAACTGTACCACCCATGCAGTGACTGTGCCTGTGACAGTGGGTATTTTTTAATCTCTGACTTCTGTTTGTGGCAATTGAGTTGTTTAACCTATTACTTCCTAATTTAACATGATTCTAATTAACTTATTGGGTGACCAAAATATTTAATATGTCACGATTTAATGGAATTATTTCTGGTGAGATAAACTGTGTGAAGGATGGTAGCGCGGTAGTTTTATTTTGTCATATATGAGAGTAAAAGATCCGACGCGAATGTCCGCGGAACGTGTCATAAGCGGCCATGATAAGACACACTGGCAGCACTCCGGCAGTGCGCTAAACAGCATTGGCTTAGTCTAAAGGCATACTATCACAGATTAAGTTGTCGTTTTTGAGCAAATTGGAGTTAAAAATGCAAAGTACATGCACATAGCATACACATAATCACCTTTGTACCTCCCAAATTTAATATCGTTTCACGGCTGTAGGATATCGGTAGTTAAGATTCCATTGCAGTTAATTTCCGATAAAGCCCGAATAATCGTTGTACATATCAATTTTCTATCGTCTAATGTTCTAAGGGGGATAACTCTAACCATTGTAACCCGGCAGTATACCGATTAACGATGTTCCAAAGACAATATACTTATGGCTACGTAGATATAATCATTTAAAATATTTAAATATTAAAAACCAGTGGGATATGTGAAAAATATAGCTGGTTACCCAATATACTTGTGTAGACAAATCAAGTGTACATACTTTCGGGTACAAATACGTTAGACCATGACATATGTAAACAAAGCCGTGATAGTATGCCTTTAAACATAATGTGTTATTCAAGTGGGAAAGGATAGGTTACAAGTTATAACAACTTAATGAAAACTGCTCCAAGCCTGGCAAGAGAAAGAAAAGATACTAGAATGGGAGAGAAGTAGAGAGATTGAGAAAATAAAACACGAAATCATGATGTACATATAATGGCGAGAAAAGTTACAAACTCAAACTACTATGGTTCAACAACAATATAGAGAAAGACAAACAACCACTGTTTATTTCTAATTGGTTCAATAAAGGAGTCATATATTCATAAATGACTTATTAGTTATTAGTAAATGATAATGGTGACCCGTATTCGTTCGATGAATTATATGAAATAAAACCAATTTCTTCACATACCGTATATAACGGGATAATTATGGCAATATTTTTTTTTATTGAATCCTTTAAACAAAAAATAAATTACCCATGGCTATACCTTTTTAATGTTTTCCACTGACACCTCAAGAGTAAACTTAGCATGTACTATAGCATACATAAGTACACTGCATTTATATACTGTACATATGACAAGTTTTACAGTTTTTGGTCTACCTTCCATACAATATTAAGCTAAACTTAACATCCACATTAGTCTGTCTCTATCCACATACCCTTTATTGTAAATACCCTTTTGTATTACCGTCATCTGGATGTGATGATTGTGTAATGCCATTAATACTGTACATTATGTATTATGTATAACATGTCTATGTATGTGCAAAATGGAACAAAATAAAGAGTAACACAAAAACCAAAATAATTAAAAAGAATACTAGTATTTAAAAAAATAAAAATAAACACTGGTATAACAAAAAATTAAACAAGGAAGAAGGGCAATGGGGCGTGGCGGTGATGGCGAAGCTATTTAATAGGGATATTATTAAGCAGGCATGGTATATTATTATACAATACTAGTCAAGTACAGTGTATAGTGAGATCATAGTGTATATCACTATAGTAACTCACAAGATAAAAGGGGACGAACCTTCAAGGAATGCATGGCATTTATAAATATGTAGATTTAGGGAAGTCCATACCGATGGAGAAACAACTTCAGAATTTCCGCCCAAGCAAGACATGTCGATCGGTGCATTCGAATATTTGTGTCAAACCTTGGAAGACTTTCAAAATGGTGACGTGTAGCTATAGGTCGTAAATGAAGCCTGATGGATGACAATCGGTGTGGTTGTGTTCCTCGTCTGCCAATTGTTGTCGGTCGCCACTTCCATGCGATTATCATCCATTGGGTTCGACATGCACCGATAACACACCAGGCAGTATACACCTGTATGGACGGTTCAGTGTATTTCAAAGAACGCTATCGGAATCTCTATCAAGCTACCTTTTCTGATTAAGTCTTTATAGTGCTTTAGTTTGTATGAGGAGAGAACTCCGCTTTGATACTAGTATACAGGTTATACACCACCTAAGACCTTCCGATTGGTCAATAAATAAAAAAAATTGAAATCGTACACAGCCACGTTCAGAATAAAATTGACTTGCTGGCCAGTGATTGGTTATTAATGAAAAATTG
>JAULBO010110876.1:0-10557 GCA_032355325.1 Clypeosectus delectus | reverse complement strand
GAAATACCCAAACTGCCACAAGCAGACACACACACACACACACACACACAACACACACACACACACACACAACACACACACACACACACACACACATACACACACACACAAATCCAACAAGTATACACAACCTTGTTAGCAAGAAATTACCGCTCATTGTCGTCTTCCAGGAAGGTTGGCAAACTCCGCCCATATTATACTCCCAACTGTCCAGTCGACTAACTCCATTGGTCGAGATTGACAAGTCACATAGTAAATTTAACCTATTAGTACCGGTACATGTATAATAGGAATTTCACTTAGAGGAATTATAATCTAATCTAATTCCAGTCATTTTCTAGCTAGTACATTCTGCAGTGGTAGGTGTCTGTATTTTGCTGTGGAAATAAATTGCTTCAATGAAAGAAATAGAGTTGTAGATATAAGTTGAAATTACCTGCTTTACAGCAGTCTATATTTACCTTACAAATTTATTTATTTTAAATTTACCTTACAGTTTTTTGTATCCATTTATGCAGTATTCTGTAGCTGGGAAGTGTGGTGTATAGCTAAAAAATATTCAGAAATAAAAACAAACTAGAACTATTTTTTAGGAAACTTTTCTTGAAAACCTTCTGTATGAATTTTTTTCGAGATGACCAGGATTTTGGTCATGTGTCAAAATATCTAAAAAATAAATACAAAAAGAGTTCATGAATTAATACCTCTATATATCAATATATTAACCAAATAGGTATAATACATGTATCTAGCTTATTTATTGAGTGACAGAACATAGTAAAATAGCCTTAACATACCTTTAAAATGGCTCAGCAGAGAGTGGGTGGTTAGGCCTCAGCAGCGAAATGGTTAAGAAGTTGACTGCTGGAGAACTATCTCGTAGAGATCTTTGTAGCGAGATGTGAGAGAGAAAAAAAAGCCTTAGTTGAGTTTTTGTCGTAACAGTTTGAGAGATAAAATCTTAATTATTTTTACTGCAAGGTTTCATGAGAGACCCAAAAGGACACTTTGAGGCATCAGCTGTGTCTGTGTCTGTGTATTAGATGACGGTCAGTCACCCTGCCCCCACCTGGACAACATTGATCAGTGCATTAAAGCAGCACTGTCGCTTTACCACCGTACACAAGCATCCTTGAGAACAGTGATATTTTGAGTAACACAGTGACCTTGAGTAACACAGTAACCTCGAATGACACACTAACATTGAGTAACGCTGACCTTGAGTGAAACGGTAGAAGGTTGCGAATCCTTGCAAGATTTTTAGGCATCTGGGGTTTCCAGCAGGAGGACGGTTAAAGAGAGGAGATATTGGAATATCTATACCAGTATGTACATTATGTGCTGATATTGGAATATATACTAGTGTGTACATTATGTGCTGATATTGGAATATATACATGTACTAGTATGTACATTATGTGCTGATATTGGAATATTGGACCAGAGCTGGCATGTTTTATTAAATCCGAAATATTGTATTTTACAGAACAGACCCTAGAAGATATACAGTCAGTGTTGGAGAGAGTACAGTGACATCCTTGTTGGAATAGATTACGTTTTCACTGGTGAGTTCGCTGGATGTTTCCATAGTCTTTTTCTTCTTCTTGTAATATAGTGCATTATTGTTTGTCAAAAAAGCATACTTTGCAAAATATAGTCCATGGGCCAGACCATGATTTGGGGGATTTGACTACCAAATGGAAGTACTGAATGCTGAGTTCCCACAGACATAACAAATTCAGTAGTGACAGTAAATATTAAGTTATCCAATGAAATATGTTATACTAAAATAGGACATGTTCAAGTATACAAGCATTCACAGGTATTCAATCTTAATCGACGATCACAAAATTAAATGTTAATAGTGGAGAATGTTTGCGGCAGAAGGAATGAAATTTAGCATAGATGTTAGTCAAAGTGCGACGTCTGACGAAGCGATTTACGCAAAGGAGAGCCAAGACAATCACTAGCCACGCCCAACAGATAATCTCTGACTGATATCGAAAATATCTGTAGGCTTTATTAGTCCGAGATCTTGGCGCATTGCATGATAAAACCACATATCGGTACGGCGGTTCAATTAATAGAGGTAATTCTGGTGGTCATGCAGGCTTTACATTCTTATTTCTTTCATTTGCTAAAGGTTTGATACGATCACACAAATTATTTCTGTGGATCACTTTTATGTCTACGAGTATTCGTGCCCTTCAGACTGAGACGTAAATTTGGACGGTGCATGTTTTCCTGAATAAAGTAATAATTGTAGAAGTGGAAGCCTTCTTTGATTAAATGTTACAGTAGTAGTTCCACGACATCGTTCTCGTTCACCCGTCTCCAGTCTGGCATTTCAGGAAATGGCTGTACCGTTAGTCCGGGCGTAAAATAGGAGCCTGATACAATAGCAAAACCATTATGACCGTATTCACACTCGGACAATTGTAGGACATTTTCGTGAAACACTTGACAGAATCTGATGAAAGTTGACCGGGAAGGGAGGCAACTCTGAGGTCTTCAGTCAGGTTTCACTTCTCTCCATGGCTGGCCATACATAGACTATTCTCATGTCTAGACGCCATGGACTCGGACTCGCAAACCCATGCCACGTTTTGAACTTTTGGCCGCGTCTGCTCAGCTCCACGTAATGAACTTATCTCAACAGGGGCATGCCAGCAACAAGAACAATTAATTTCGAGCGAACAAACCCAAACAAATTCCTCGTGTAGATTGAGACATCGATAAGGCAATGAAATATTTTAATACGCAAATATAGATCAGACATGCATGCAGTAGGGTTATTAATGTCCTGATTCTTCACGACTTTCTCGGCATCTGTTTCACCTATGAAGTTAACCGCCTCCGTGGCGCAGTGGTTAGAGCGTTGGCCCGGAGAGTGGAATGTCATGAGTTCAAATCCTCGGACGCGTTATACAAAAAAAAGTTGAAAGATGGTATTTGCTGTTTCCCTGCTTGGCGCTCAGCATTAAAGGGGTAAAGCAAGAACTGGAGTCAGTTTAATGACTAATGTGTCTGAGTGGAGTATCCATGTTCTAACTGCGGAATGATATTCCAGTGAACTAGCACTATAAAGACTGGTGAAATACCCAGACTGGCACAAGCAGTCATATATACATACACACATGCATACACTGCATACAAGCACATTCTTGAAAGCGGCTTTAAACCCCAATTAACAACAACAACCTATGAAGTTACATAATACGAGAGTTCTATGCAGCTTTTCTATGCATTGTTTCGTGTTAACATTGCTATTGAATTAACTTTGTCATTGCTTGTACAAGAATGTTCTTCTTGAGAGTGATCTAAATTAAGAAAGAACTCTTTGCCTTCGATGTTAGTAAGTCGAATGAATTATTAATGCCAGTCAAGTTCTATACAGACTTACAAAGGCTGCAGTAAAGATGGTAGTCGCTAATTACTAATAAAAATATCTATGTATTTGCCATAAATACATGCTCCTAGGTACACGTTTGTCTTGAAAGATGCTAACATAATTATATCTATAACGGTAGTTTAAAATAATATATATATACATACCAAAATTATTAATAGATAGTAATTTGTGCAATAGTATATTTAATATAAATCTGATAAAATATCTTTACAATAACCGTTTTTAATTAAGTACAACTGTTCGTCTGGACAATTCGTCATTCATCAGGCAAAATAAATAAATATGAATATATACAAATTGAAAATTATATATTGATAAACAGAAGTTACAGAGATCCGATATAATAGTTAATAGATAAAACTAACACATAAATACAATTGCAGTAATGGAAACTTCTAGACATTTGTATAAATGTCAGATGATGTTGATTGTGGGATGAGGCACATTGAGATAACTCTACAAACAAATCTGTTAGCGATGGAAGCCTAGCATATGAAAGTCGATGCTTTGAAATGTTCTTTTCAAAGTAGATTATGCCGAATAGAAGATAGATTCAGAAATATTTTCGTTCAACATGATATGATTATATAGCATCTAGTTCTTTTACATTTTTCCTGATCAAAGCTAATTCTTGAATATCTGGTGGATTTTGATTGAGTTTTCCAACGTTAGCTTTCTGTTCTCGGATCTTTTCATCGTGTTCTTATCAGTGAAACCTGTCAGGTGTGATACCTTCAGAGAAACGTTCCAGTAATTAGTGCTAATTACCCTTGGGTCAGTGGTTAATGCGTCAGACTACAATAATGATAGTTCTGATTTCTGATCCCACCCTGAGGGCTGCACGTCTTCACAGCGGTGGAGAAAACTTCCATGTGCTCATTGGATGGAGCGTGGTGCGACGTGTGCATTTTGTAAATCGTGACAATAAGGCCAACGTTGTATTATGGCGAATATCACGATCGATGTTGACTAACGATGATAAATGTTTATAGATCATCGTGAACTAGTGTAGCATGTTTCGTGATATTTCGATGTGGTGATTTGTTTGGTAAAACACACACATTGAAAATTTAGGTTTAGCCAGTTTCGTAAAACATATGCAGGAAATGACACATACGAATAATTTAAGTTAGCTTTTGCTACGTCAATTTAATTTAAAGATGCACTATTACAGTAAACAAGCAACACATGCTTTTTACTTTTCAACAGCTTTGTGTTCACATAATACCAGTCTAACAACGAATATCATTTTACGATATTAATTTTATGGTGAGATAACCCTTTTCTCCAACCCCATTCTTTGCCTGTGTCAGCCTCAAACAGCTTAGTTATTTCAGATATATACAAGCAATTGTTTTGGGCAGATTGATACTCTCATGAGAATCACTTTCCATCTAAATGTGTTATCACCCCTGGAGCAACATATTTCAGTTTCCACCAGGTTCGATGTGAGAACGTTAACGCACACTGCTGGATGTTCAGATTCTACAAGTTTACAAACACCGACTTGTAGGAAAGACGAGCAATTCTGTGAGGTTGGGAAATGATTCACGGAAATGGAGCTAGCACTCAAAAACTGGTGGAAATTCTGACCAGTGCCTGCAGACACTTGCATTCAAAGTTGCGTGAAGAAACTTGAAAGTGGCTGTTAACCATCTTATACTCACTCACACACACACGCACACACACACGTGCGTGCATGTATGCGTGAATATAAGATGCACACACACTCTCTCACATTAATTAAATGTATTATTTTTACTTTGCAAAGGGGCTTTCATGGAAAACATCTGGATATAGTTAGGTGCATGCATACACATACTCCCAATTTGAGCAATGTAAGTTATACAATAGTCGGGCGTGAGCCTGCATGCATGGCTATTGTCTCGTCTTAATGAACTCTTCTACCGGCGTGTCTGTCTTCACGGTCATACTGTGCTCGGCGGACTCTGGACCATTGGACCTCATCTCCTTGGACCTCCTTCTATTAGGCTCGTGAATACAACCGACTTACATCACAAGTACCTCCGTTTTTGTATTTCAGTTTGATCGTGTTGAATGTGATTGCTTTATGCATTGTCAGGTGCGAGGTTGAGGAGTATGTGTGAGATTGTGGAGGATGTGTGAGGATCTTATTGAGAGGAACAAGCTCATCTGCTGAATGTTGTCCTCTCTATTCACTGCCAGCCCTGGTTCAAATACTTCCTCTGTGAAGATCAGCTAGTCTGCACTATAGCTGGCTATAGCTCGTGGTTCATAATGGATACCTACTTCACCTATAGTTGGTGGTTCCTATGGATACCTACTCCAGCTATAGTTAGTGGTTCCTATGGATACCTACTCCAGAGATAGCTCTATAGTTGGTAGGATACCGGTACCTACTCCATCTATAGTTGGTTCCCCAGTAAATCTAGAGTTGCTTTTGTTCATGGGAGGGATTTGGAATAGGAGTATTTGGTTGAGAACAGGGTCTGTACACAGACTACTACTCCATCTTGCAATCCTCTCATAAAACTACAGGCAAGATGGTCTTGTCATGAGATTTCCACATGAAAAGGTCATCATCTTGTTAACTTGTCTGTCTCCACGTAATTGAGATCGAAGGGGTTCACCTTCCTGCTTTTAGCTGCCGTGTCAGTGTGTGTCTGCATGTGTGCATGCGCGTGCGTGTCTGTCAGTGCATGTGTCTGTGTGTGTGTGTGTACGCGCGCGTGTGTGTGTGTGTCTGCATGTGTTTGCGTGTGTGTGTGTGTGCTCGTGCGTGCGTGAGTTCGTATATATTTAAGGATTGATGGTGTTTTTGTGTGTTTTTTATCTTCGTTGCAGTACCTATGAACAGAAAAACAGAAAATATATACCTGATGTTTTATGGGCATGTCCGAAGTAACTTTTGTTCATTGAAATTTTTAAGTATGAATAAAATATTCTTGGTCGCTCGAGATTAAGGTAATGACAGTAGATGTATTTACTCATTTATTTATTTCTGCTGATTATTCACTGGAGACCTGCAGGCTCCAAATATTCCATTATTAATTCTAAACATGTTGTTATGTTCTCCTCTAACGTAGCTGTCACTGGAATTAGCCGAGAGGTTTGCGTCCATTTCGGTGAGTTCTGCTGTAAACTTTAATGGCTTGTCTCATCATGGTAATTATGGTAGTTTTGTAGTTTAAATTTGTCAGTTTGATGATGAATTTCAGCAAAATTCCTGAAAATAAGTCTTTTCATGTCTCACTGTCGGCTTTCTTTGATTGTATTTTTTTGTAATCCTTCAGCCTTAATGCATGAATGTTAAATTGGTGTTCAAATTAGGTTAGCAAGGGAACTACATCAGGATATTCCCACTGGCTGATAGACTACTTGAAATGCTCACTGCCTCCGTGGCGCAGTGGTTGGAGCTTCGGCCCGGAGAGCGGAAGGTCGTGGGTTCAAATCCTCGGACACGTCATACCAAAAGACGTTAAAAGATGTTTCCCTGCACAAGCAGTCATATATACACATACACACATGCATACACTGCATACAAGCCGTGATATGAGCACGTTCTTGAAAGCGGCTTTAAACCCCAATTAACAACAGCAACAACAACAGGTAATAACAGCACCCTACCCCTGCCCACCCACCCCTATCCCACTCTGACGAGCTGTGATATGAATGAAAACAATTCTTGAAAATGGCTCTAAAACCCAAATTAAAAAATTTAATTAAATTAAAAGGCAAAATACCAACATTAAAGGGTCGTTTCTTTGTTCAAATCTGTCTTCCTTAGAATGTTTCTTCGACCCAACTGTAAGCCACCGTCAAGCGGATGACATTAATTGTCACTCTGCTGGATCTGACAGCTAGCACCATTGATGGAGACGATATCACGAAACTTGCCGAAGTGTCCCTGTACTCCTGAAATGATTCTTTGAAATAAGAGCTCTTCATAGACTTTCCTTGTGGTTATCAATGAAGACGAAGCGCCTCGGGTGACCAGATGCCGCAGACATCTGAGAGGTGGTCGGTTTTTCTCGCTCTACGTGAGACTGTTTCCAATATAGCTGCAATATTCTCTAGGAGTGCACACTCAATTTTCTATGCTATGTTTGATTGATAATCTGTCAAGTAGGTAGATTGAACAATGCTGATCGGGCGATATCGGAAACGGGACGTCCACACTATTAATGCAGATAAACCTTTTTTTTAAATTCCTGTCGGATTCATTGTAATCAGCGATAGGTTTAACCTCCTGCATGCTGAAGCCGACAGGAGATGCCCTATTGAGCAGCAATGAAGGGTTGAATGAGTACATTGCAAAGAAGGCTGTGTTGTATCGTGGTTGGTTTATTCCGGATAGGGGCAATGTATTGTGGCGGGTTTGGATATCCATGTTGCATCATGGCAGGTTTGGGTAGGATTCATGTCGTATTGGGGCAGGTTTCGATAGGATCCATGTTCAATCGTTGAGGCTATGGGTAAGATCAAGTCAACTATGTCCAAACACAGTATTACTTCTGAACGTGTTGCCATATAATCGAGCTTTGGAATTCGTTACATGTGTTTCTGTTCGAGGTCTTTCAGCATCAAGTCCTGACTAAATTGTGTGTTAATAACAGTGCAGGGTTAGTATATCCCGTCTGGTCACCAACAGCCTTCCAGCGAGACTTGAGACAGGATCGAGACATCGAATGTACACACTGCTTCTGTGGAACCCAGGAGGATTCAATTAGTGAAGGAAGCGCTCACTTAAATGGCCACAAATGTTACAATAAAGTAGCATCGATGGCATCCATTTGCTTTCGGTGCAACTACAAAGCCAGACGCAGCTTTTGATTGATATGAACTTAGTTGTTAGGATATATGTATGTGTACGATAGCGAGGCACACAGCGCTACTACAGGTCCGAAAAGACGGACCGTCCACAGAACATTGCAGCACTGCACAGAACATTGAAGGACTATGCACAGAACATTGCAGCACTGCGCAGAACATTGAAGGGCTATGTACAGAACATTTCAGCACTAGGCACAGAACAGTACAGGACTATGCACAGAACATTGGGGGACTATGCACAGAGCAGTGCAGCACTGCACAGAACATTGTAGGACTATGCACAGAACATTGCAGCACTATGCATAGAACATTGAAGGACTATACATAGAACATTTCAGCACTATGCATAGAATATTGAAGGACTATGCACAGAACATTGCTTGACTAAGCACAGAACAGTGCAGCACTGCGCAGAACAATGAAGGACTAAGTACAGAACATTGACAGACTATGCACAGAACATTGCCTGACTAAGCACAGAACAGTGCAGCTCTGCACAGAACATTGCAGCACTAGGCACAGGACATTGCAGCACTAGGCACAGGACATTGCATGATAATGTACAGAACATTGTGGAAGTATCCACAGAACATGGCATTATGCACTGTGGACAGAACATTCAGGACAATGTACAGGACATCGCAGGAGTATCCACACAACATTGTGGCACTATGCACAGAACATTGCATCCCAATTTTCAATGACCATTATTTCACAACTCTTCTAAACATCCAATTGTGCCATTTGATCAACTTTCCTGGGAGTTTGTTGTTGTGAGATTCAGACCATTGCCTTTGTACCTGCTGGCTGTGACATGAGATGACATTGTGATTAACCCCGGCAACGAGTGGGTCGGGTCATCTTAGGTCACTATGCTTCGTGTGAAAGTAATGAGGTTCATCCGACGACTGATTGTCGGAATAATAGTATACAATTAGGACAGACTTTACTTTGTTAGGCATTATGAGTCTTCTAGGGGGCAATAGTCAAAACTGCACCACGGCATAACGACACCAATTTTTGGTGCCATTTTCGCCAAATCAATTGTTCAAGGTGCCGTTTTGGTTTGTGCCGTTTTGCTGTGGTACCATTTTAGCCTGCACCCCTTCAAAGGGGATGTTTTTAACAAAAAGAAATGTAACACTTCTAAACTAATTTTTACCTTTATACTTGGAATTGTTATTGGTAATGCATCAACTTATGTAACTCAGACTGACTGGAAACCAATTTGTCCACCTTACTTGAGACAAGACGAGACGCCCTATATAGACCACTGATTAACCCATCAAGGAAGATACTACACCATGTATCGGAACCGCCTCCGTGGTTGGAGTGTCAGCTGGAATTGTCAAATGTATGTATGTTTAGTATTAGCTGTAATTTAAACAAAGTTTCTTTTAACTTTAAGTGTAGTCAGGTAGAAATGTCTGATATCGTTATGGCAAGAGAATCATATTGAAACTAAGTACTACTCGATTCTGGCAGTCATTTGAACATTTGAAGCATTTCTGAAAATTGAAATTTACGGGCTAGCTTGGTGGGATGTGCAACAGAAAATTGGATAAGGTATATATTGTTGTGTTCAGTCTCACAATATGTTCATACTCTGTTCAGTATGTTCATACTCTGTTCAGTATGTTCATACTCTGTTCAACATGTTATTACTCTGTTCAGTATGTTCATCCTCCCGCTGTCTCCATGTTTTCTTCCCAAACTTGGATTAATACCGTAAATTTTTATTTTTTGTTGGTTTAAATTGTTTCACAATATCCATGGACTTGTTGATAACCCATCTGTACTCTTCGGTGAGTTCGCCAACTGCGCCTTCAGAAATAGAAGTAATTACTACGGCAAGCACTCGCCCATCTGCTGGACCCATTCCTCTCAGTGGTAATGGCGTCCTAAAGGCTAGTTCCAGTAGACAATCAAATTGTGTTATTATTATTGTGTTATTCAGTCTAGTGGGTTTACAGAGACATATCCGTATGGATGATGTGAAGTGGTTGTTTTGTTATTTGACTCCCTGGTGATAGGAGCAGTGGTGGGTTGTCGGATATTTAGAGGCAAAGGTTTTGAGTTTGAACCCAGTCCAAGGAACCCGACATCGTGGGAGTTACCTTTTATGATGCGATCGTGATAGGATGCGCTATGTTTTCTTGAAATGTTGTTGTTGTTAATTGGGGTTTAAAGCCGCTTTCAAGAATGTGCTCATATCACGGCTTGTATGCGGTGTGTGTATGTGTAAACGGGGTAAAGCAAGGACTGGTCGGCTCGGAGTCAGTATTATGTGTCTGAGTGGAGTATCCATGTTCTAACTGCGGCATGATATT
>JAULBO010110765.1:0-10558 GCA_032355325.1 Clypeosectus delectus | reverse complement strand
TGTGGTATTATCAACTATTAGTGATGCTATGACCATTTCTTTCAGCTATACCTGTTTTTCACTCGTTGCCCTGGGAAACCCAGGGTACAGGGTACATGTGGGCGGGGACATCTAGGGTTCAAAGGGTTAAGGTCACATTTAATCAAATTAAATTATGGATTTTCCAAGCTGCCTTAAATTAAAATGATGTAGCATTGGAGTAAACCAATAATTAATTTACATTTCAGCATTTGTTGCCAAAGTTAGTGTATTATCCTCTCCCACAATCAATGTCATGTGGGGCATCTCCAGTTGCCTACAGCAGGGAAAAGGTTAATTAATGCATGTCCTTTCTGATTGCATCCTGATCAGATTGCACATATGGGCATATTTTCTTATGCCTCATCAAACCAGTCCTATACTGATATCCCTTGCCACAGACACAACAAAAGGTGGCGTTTTCGTGGATGGCTTCAACATGGTTCCATCTTGCACTAGTGTTTGAAAAAACTTTATCACACTTGGAGCATGGATACAACTGAACATTCCGTTTCTCCTCACCAGGAGCAGGACACAAGGACCTTTGAAACTGCCCATATAATCTAGGAATACTGTGGGGAAAATGCGCATTACTCTGTATAATTCTCTGTGCACCTGACTCGTGTTTAACTACAGCCAATGAGCTTGTGATGTCTGAAAGCAAAAAAAAAGAGATACGTCTTATTGTATTGTTTTCTTAAAGAGATTTATTATTTAAAAGAATATATGGCCACTGGGCCCAAATTAAAACATTCAGGTCATGTGATGGAATCGGTACTCTTCGACACAATTGTAACATTCACCAGTTCTATTCTATATCATGAATCCTGTTGTAGTAATTGCACATAGGTTCCCTGCCAGGGAAAGACATAAGCATGAGACAGCAGCTCAATGACACACATTCCATTTAACCAACTTGATTCAACCAGTATTCTTTTTAATGTTTTCATCTGGGAGTGCATCAGAGTTGAGAAATATGAAACACTTTTTCTGATGCCGGAGTAAGCCAGGCCTGTAAGAATACTGCTTTCCACAAACACAAGTCAAGTTGACCTTCTCATGCACACACTTAATGTGGTACCATCTAGAATTAGCATTTGAGAAAACTTTATCACACTGAGCACAAGGATAGGATCGACTGTTCGATTCTCCACTTGCAATACTAGCTGAAAGTTCTAAAGGCAGAGCCTGGAATGACATTCTCCTCATGTTCTGCAGAGCATATGTTTTGCTCAATTTAGCCATACTCCAATAACCATGATTATCTGAAAATAACAAGAAATTTTATTCAGACCGTTTTCAAAAAACAATACATTTGACGAGATGAAGATGGCAAGAGAAATCACATGTTTGAAGGTTGACGGTATTGTATTTACAACAACAAAAAAGCAGTTACATGGCATCTACGACAGAAATAAAAATGTATTTTGATGGTTTTGTGGCATATTAGATCTCTGAAATCATGGATTCTTGTAAGCATTGTGTAATAATAAACTACAAAGATAACAAGAGGCCCATGGGCCATGACGAGTGACAAACTTCCGTTTTAACTGATAAAGTAACTATTTAACTGTATAATTATGAATATTGCAATTACCAAATAATATTACTAAATTGCAGAAATAGTATCGTTATTGTAGTTTTATTGTGATAGTGTGGGCCTTTTCCCCGGTATTAAATGAAATTGAATGATGTGTGTAAACTAGTGTTATTTGCCTTGGCCTCATCGACAACCTTGTGCAAAGTGGTCAATCGCTGAGGCTGTCAATGTTTTAATAGGTCCATTGAGAGAGCTGGTTATGGAAACCTTTAACTGTTTAAGTCAGCTATGGTGTCCTGGCCCATTGCGGAGTTTTGTACCTAAAGAGAGGGGTCGACTTATACGCGGCGTCGACTTATACGCTAGTATATACGGTAATAATAATAAAAAAAAAAAATATTGCTCAGATAAGGTGATTATGTACAAAGTTTCGAGTCAGACTTATAAGTTATATTACGAAACGTGCCCATGGAGTAACATTGTGATAAAGGTCAGCAGGGCTCCTGGGTACCTAAACAAAAATACTGTCCTATGGTTGAGGTCTATTCCGATTTTTTTGTTATAAAACTTGCCCATGTTAACAGACCATAATTATGATATAGTAATGCCTCAACTGACCTAAAGGTCAAAGGTCAAAGCTGTGTGCGATACCTCTCTGTTATTAGACTAAAAATCACTCATGGAAATTAGAGAACTGAATAAATGGCCCTTTCCACACCCACCAACACCAACACTGTTTATAAATAGTAATAGTAGATGTATCAAACCACAGATAACAATATTGTACAATAGTTCCATCTGATATCCACAATAAGTGACTAAATGCTAGTTCAGTGTACTCTGCTTGCAACATGTAAAGGACACAATTTCATATGTTTGAATAAGCCTGGTTGGTACTTGTAAACTTTCCCACACACACAAGTAAACGTTTTGTGTTCATGCACAGATTCCATATGATAGCGTCTGGCAGTTGTGGTTGCAAATGCCTTGCTGCATTCTGAACAAGCAAACCTATCGGAATTATTTTCCCCATATATTCTGCGGAACACTACGTTCTGATCGAGGTTGAGGAACATGGACATTTTTTCCAAAGGTTGTGCCAGTATTGCTTCGCATTTTGGGATCCTCGGATAAATATCAGCACCAGTTCCTGAGGAGACAGCAATGTTTCCTGAAAGCAACAAAAAGGCCTCAGTTTTCTTGACTTTACTTACTCAGGGCACCAAGGGAAAGCAATCAAACAAAGCTGTGCACAGGGTTCATCTATTTATTCCAAAAATATTCAGAAACTTACTAGAAAACTAACAAACCTTGGTGATAAGCTACTTTTGGAACCATTGCGAAAAACAAACTAAAAACACTGATCTCTCGTAGACTTGGAACACAGAAAATATCAATGAAACAACACAATATTATATTTATCTCCCCCGGATATTTCAGCAGAAATACCGAGAATAAACCTTATTGTAGCTAGGCCCCAGTAAATAGGCTTTGACGGCAGAAAAGCCACAATTACATGTTCCACTATTTTGATTGAGCCATGTACACGGGACATGTCCTTCTATGATAGAAGAGTCCTGTCCGATATTTGTAGGATCTGCCACAAATACACACAAACTTGATGTTGTCATGAATGGCCTCTTTGTGGTAATTCAAAGCACAAGAATCCCCAAACACTTTATCACACTGAAGACATGGATACATTTTCTTCAAAAATTGTCCTGTCATATGTTTGCTGTGTGCCAGGTTCATTGGCATTGGTAAATTATTACCAAAATTAAAGCCTGCACTATTGATCAATGGAAAGGCCACTCTCAGCATTGGTGCACCAAAATCTGAAAGTAACAAAAAGCTGAGCTGGATATATCTTTACTAGTATAAACGCTTAATCAACTTCAAACCAATGTTCAAATAGCAGTCTCGCTAATCAGTTATTTGAGAATTGGCAAGTTCTTTTGTGGCTAATCAGACCCGTCCTGTATGTGTAAACCTTTCCACAAGCACACCGAAATACTTTATGTTCATGAATGGCTTCTCTATGGTAAACCAGGGCTCCAGAATCGGAGAAAACTTTATCACACTTCACGCAAGGCCAAGGTTTTTTCCTTGTCTGCGGCACGGGCCGAGCAAGCATCAAATCTGTGTGTGAAGGCAACATGCCTCGAAATACGTCAGTTAGAATTGGAAGTGGATCAAGAGCTGCATGGAATCTTGGGTCATGTCTGGGGTATTTGATGTTGTACGGAGATTGGTGGCTCATATTGGCACAACTGCCATTTCCTGAAAGTAACAAAAAGGCCTATTGCTAATTTCTTGTTAAAGTTCAAATGACAACTTCACAATGTCAACATAATACTTGGGGATGGGGTTTAGGGGGGAACAAATGTTTATTTACACACTAATACACTAATGTAACACTAGTTTAAATAGAACCAAGCAATAGTTCACATTTATTTGTTGGATTAATAAAGAATCCAGATCAAAGAACACAAATGGAACTTTATTGGGATGTTCAAATTTTCATACCAACACTTAAAGGTTTTCAATAATCCATATAGAACTAAATAGTATGAAAAAAGACTATGTAACTTGTAAGAATATAATGTTATCAAAGAATGATAAAAACCTGCCAGCTTCTAAAGATTAAAAAAATCAGGAAATATATTAACACTTCTATCACTCTGTAATAAGGATCACCAAACATCAACTATAAATCATGTTCAAATAAATGCAGAAAATATCAAACTTCTAAGTTCTATGCCCAGAATAATGTAACATTTATGATAAATGGTTTGGGCTAGTAGGCTAATGCTAGCTAGCAGTAGCAGACGACTTTATATTTCAAACATTGAAACCTTTCATTTAATGTCCTTGCCCAAAGTGCACTTAGAAAGTGGACACATTAATAGATGGCGATCCATTGCACTTTCCTCACGATACATCTTGCCGCATTGACAGACAATAAACCTGGAGGTAAAACCTGCCAAATGTATAGTTTCCCTATGGTCCAACATTTCACCAGAGTCCATGAATACTAAGGAACACTGAGGACAAGGCCATGTCATGTTCCTTGAACTATCATGTGGTCCAAGGGCGTGTCCACTTCCTGTTCGGTGGTCATGCCCATGTATCCCAAACCTTCTGGATAACAGGTCTCTGCCCGCCATACCTGTAAGGCAAGAAATATCTTGCTAGTATGGTGGTTTGAACTGCGACCAAACAAGAATCCCAGAATACTCTCTTTCATCAACTTTCTCTATCGCATCAAAATCAATAGATCTGTATCTGCACACCTACCCACATTTGTGAAAAACTGTGATTGTGTCAACACTGTAGATGTGTTAAACTAATCATACAAACTAAGCCTTGACAACTCGTGGATAATGATAACCATGTCCCAACTACAACGCAATCAATATTGTGATAAATGGTATGCCAAGAGATGTGATCAACAAGCATTTTCAAAAGTGGTAATTAGCCTTCTGATATTAGTTATTGCACCACAATATTTTGAAAAGAATAACACCATTGCAGACAAACATCTATCTCCAGCTGCTATTATCATTGCAGACAAACATCTATCTCCAGCTGCTGTATTATCATTGCAGACAAACATCTATCTCCAGCTGCTATTATCATTATAATGTCAGTATCAGCTAATTTATTCCAGTGTACGCAAAGTACATGTATTGGTTGTTGCTTACACAGTTACAGTGTATGTTTATTTGTAACGTATGCACTTAATTGCAACATTCCATCAAAGAATTCCCAACCACAAAATATTTCAAGTGACGGTTATAGTCAAAAGCGAACTCACTAAATATCAACAGTATCAACAGACTAGCCAAAGTTCATAATTAATTTATGAAATAGTTCTAAAAGTGTACACACTTCGACACAATGTGTAGGAAGATAAAATTCTCAGATAAATTTGAGAGCTGTAATTAGTATAGTTTCCATACACAGGTTAAATGGCAAACAGTTAAATTCAGTGATTATTTAACACCCAAATATAAATCAGAGACACACTATTTAATGTCGACTTCATACATTACTAAAAACAGTCGTTATATATCAACATTTTGGTGGTGAACTCTTCTTAAATTCAGGTATTATATAATCACAATGTGTTTCTGTCTCAGTAAAATGCACCTGTGTCATAATTAATCAGGTCAAGGGAAAAGATGCAAAATAAGCCACTGTAAAATAGGTCTCCATTTAAAAACAGATTGAACATATAAAAATGTTATCATGCAGCTCGGTGTAATTTATCCCAATTAACTAAATTAACTTTTATTTATTAATTTAAAAAACCTGCAAACATCTGCAGTTATTTTGAACGTAATTTTTGTTAAAGGCTTTCGGTACAGTTTGACCAATTTCCTACATATAATCATGTCGGGTTTTTTCCCATTGTATAAATGAAAAACTGACTTTGCAAATTAGCATAATTATGGAAAAATAACCTTTTGATGTACCATATTCAGATCAATAAAACATTCTTAACTTTATATCTCTCATGTTCAAAGTACAACATATCCTGGCAGATGAAGACAACTGAATATTTAAATAAATATAAAAACAACAAGGCCCATCTGTACTGTTAAACTTTATTAAAGCCTGGAAGGCCTATTCATGGCATTTAGGGTACAGGAATATCATAATTCTTGGATATCATTAGGATTAACACATGACATTTCAATCTAAGCCCAAGTTTCAAAATGAGCAGCGTGGAGAAAGAACTCAAAATAATTTTATATTCTAGAATTATGATATCCCCATATACATAGACAACAAACATACTGAAAATGGCACATCGTGGCTTATTTTGCAATATTTTACCGACAAACCTGTTCAGGAATCCAATGGTTCCTACCCCAGGCCACAGTTCAAAGGTCGTGGGTGCATGCACCTACCTTGTAATGTCAGCAACATCATCATCTCCGTCTCTACTGTGGCACTGGGTGTGTCAACATTGGCAAGTGACAAGACGGATAGGTATAACGTTTACAATCAACTTTAATTACATTACATTAATGTTTATTTGGAAACACTAATCCATCTTATCACTTTTCAATGTGCATGTATCTGTAAAATTGTGTGGTGCTTTTTACATTTATTTTATTATTAACTTACGAATAGATAACGATAACAAAGAGCACCAAAGTTAAGTATTTTATCTTTAGCTTGGCATGCAAACACATTTGTACATGTGGTTGATCATTTCATTCAACTAATATTTTCCATCCTCAAATTCTATCCAAAATGATTGGCTACATATTTGTTATCTAAATTTTAGAGCCTGCCACATTTAAAGATGATTTCAGCATTTTGTTTTGATTCAACTTTCTTTGGGGGATTGCACTCATACAAAGGCTCGTCAGTTTAGTGCAGGAGGAAAATTGCATCATTTGTAGAATTGAATTACTGTTGGGAATTGGTTGGGTCCATAATTGATCGGTTATTGTCGGATGGATCCAACCTATCAGTCATCGATTGCATAATCGTCCAATATAAACAAAATAGAAGATACTTGATGTTTTTAAAGCAAGTTTCTCATATCCCATTGCATTAATTGAATATCAATTTGTATCTTTATTGCATATGTTGCTTGCTTATTTATCCAGAAATGTATACGTAGTTACGTACATAGAGATTCATTGATATAAATAGGAAATATTCAAAGATTGTTAATCGTTATTAATTGGAATTTAAAGCCGCTTTCAAGAACGTGCTCATATCACGGTTTGTATGTAGTGTATGCATGTGTATGTGCACATCTATCGTGTGCTAGTTTGGTTATTTCACCAGTCTTTATAGTGCTAGTTCACTGGAATATCATGCCGCAGTTAACATGGATACTCCACTCACACACATGATTATACGGATTCCGAGCTGACCAGTCCTTGCTTTATCCCTTTAATCCTATAACTTATATAAACAACAAAATAAATAATCAATTGTCGGAACCACAATGTTGTGCACAGCAAACCTGCAAATACCGACGAGCCAAGGAAGATAACTGCATCGGACACAAACATAGAAGATGGGTCACGATGGGTCACTTGAAACATTCATCAACTGCACTATCCCCAGGCCCATAAGTTTTGCAGATGTTGATATTAAACTGGCGCCTTGCAATGATCAAACACAGTACAAATTACGAGTTGCTGATCAAGATAAATACATGATATGCACTAATGGGGCGATATCTAGGTAAAACATTCTAAATTTATCAGTAACTGAACCCATGTTCAGAATGTTATTTTATTCAACAAGTCAGTTAAAATTAATTGCCAGTATCCACTGTCAATATTTATTTTAAATTTTGCCAAGTCAATTGAAAATACTCAGGCCAGAGGTTATATTTTGAGTACGATTTCTTGCTCGGACTCAAATATTATAATATGGAGATTTGTGAACAAAACCTCGAGTAAGTCAGTTGAGCATGGAATTGTGCTAAAAAAAGTTTAGTAACCTCGGAACATTGACTATCATTGAGTATTGTAAATGGATTCATTGAACGATAATTTGAGTATATAATATTCTACTTTCCTGCATCGAACGAAAAAGTAATGTGATGTATATTATTAAAGATCTTAAAGATCCTGATGTTTTTTCCACTCCAAAATTAATTGTGCCATAAATAATTGACAAATAATCTGCCGAATTGCCCAGTTCGCCCTATATGCTAATGTTAGCACAATTTTAATTGTTCAACTTTGTAAACAGTTTCTACTCCAATCATTATTCAGGCTAGAAACCCGGCCCAAGGTACTTTTCCAACAATAATTGGGAAATATCTCAAATAGTTCTCCATTTTCAACATACTCAAGAGATTTTTTTCCAAATACTGCCCCCGTGTCAATCTCATGTAATTTACCATTGTTGACCAGCAACTCGAAAGAGAACTGAAAATGCATAATTACCATCGTTACTGTAATCTGCTTCATTATCATCACCCTCATTATCATCTTGAAAGACAAGAAAGTCATCTGCACTTTGATCACCATGGTGAACGCGACTAGGACCGGCTTCAGCATATTCTGGCACATGTGGAACATTTTGATGGAAAGACGAGGATGATGCTGGCGATTGCGCTGACTGTTGATTAAATGAAAGTCTGTCTAATGCTGCTTGAGACGTCTGGGTATGAGGTATACTGGATGAATAGTCTATTTGCATGAATGGTGTATCTTTTTCTCTCTTCGGCACAATGTCGTCAATTTCGGGGTCTGGTTCTATCTCTATTAAATCTGGGTCTTCAGGTTCTTGCTTCACATTTATATGACTATCATTCCGTGATTTTGGTAGTGAATTTTCTGTTGGACGTGGACTGGCATGGGGTTGTGAGCGACGGTGAGGTGGTGATCGAGGTTTTGGCGAGTCAGGAAAGGAAATTCTACTGCTTTTAGCAGGTGTATAGGATGACTGTTCATGATCATGATGTCTTTTCATTGGAATGGTTATTGACTCGGACTGTTGCATCGGAGATGCGTCGATACTATTGGAATTATAATCATCTTCCTCTCGAGGCATCAACGAACGGTCAACGTCAAATACTGAGAGTTTTAATGTTTTACATTCACTTTTAGATATCATGCTAGCGTTCGAAGAAACACCATCAACCTTAAACGTCACTTTGTTAGAACGCAACACAACCTGCACATTGGCATCTTGCGTCGTTCCATAAGAGTTCACGGAAGCCGGGAATTCCAAATTGGACCGCGGCCCTTTCTGCAGAGTTGAAAACACATTGCAGAGTTCAATAGGGATCGTAAACTCCAGAGTTTCTATAAACATTTTGATTATGTCTCGAAACAAACCTACAATAACATGTAGCTTGGATATTGTACTTCCTCGAGGTGTTTACCGGCATAAATGATCAACCGCCATTGGCCTTCTTTGCAGGTGCGTGCAAATCACACAAAGGATGCAATCGATATCGTCAGATTAGGTGCAACAAACAACGTCAGATGGGGGTGGAACATAAATTTATGTCACGTTGATCGTTTCAGTCTTTGACAGTCTTTTCCCTTATGGTTTGCACTAGCCGCCGTCACAACATCAGTTTCTTTTTGCACGTAAGTTTGCGTTCTATGTTGGATGAAGTCAGCGTGCAAATATTTCTTCAAAATGGCGTTGTCTTATCGTCATTAAACATCGGAATACTTCGGATATTTCCGGGATTTGGTATAGGTTATGAACAACAAACTCAGTCGATGTCTTCTGAATGATTTCTGATGATTCACCTTTCATGATATTCACCTCGCAACTATTCACAATTCATATATATTACAGTAGTAATGCTATATATTATAGCGTGGGTTCAAACACACAGGCCATTATTTTGTAGATGTGTCACTCCGGTTGGCTTGAAATCCACCCAAGATAATTTAGATTATTTCCTAATATTAATATTTCTACATGCATTACTAACATGACATTGTATGTAACCGCAGTGTCCAGCCCAAAGACAAGCAGAGGGGTGCGAGTCTTGTGGATAGTTTTAATGTTAACTTCTGAATGATGAATAATGAATATGGATGGAAATGGTTTAAACCTATGTATTTCCAAATTCAAATGAAATCGGATTGGCAAACAAGCAAGGTGCTTATATTAATGCCGCTCCGTACAACACAAAATATATGGATGGATATGGATATATGGACTGGTCGGTTCGGAGTCATCCTCGCACCCCAGGGGAAATTATTCCGTATTCACTACATTGTAGCCTCGCACCCCAGGGGAACTTATTCCGTATTCACTACAATGTAAGTTCCCCTGGGGTGCGAGGATGGCTCGGAGTCAGTATAATGTTTCCTGAAGTGAAGTATCCATGTTCAAACTGCGGCATGATGCTAGTATTTCAGAGAACCAACACGTATAAGAACTGGTGAAATACCCGGACTAGCAGTCATATGCGCGCGCGCGCACACACGCACACACACACACACACACACACACACACACACACACACACACACACACACACACACA
>JAULBO010110654.1:0-10559 GCA_032355325.1 Clypeosectus delectus | reverse complement strand
GTTCGACAGGTATCCATCACCTGTATGCGCATGTGCAGACAGCCACGCTGATTACAGTAATCGAAGTGGCGGACGGTTGTAGAAGCATTCTGTCATTCAATACCCATTAACACGACCATTGTCTGATGTGCTTGGAGATCCAGGAAGCATGGCACAGCAATGCGCCACCATATGGCATTGGTCTGTAATTATACCCAGGTGAAACGCGAGACGCGTAATTGAGGAAGTCGTTCAGTGGGCTGCTCGTGTGCGTGCGCGTTTGTGTATGTGTCCATGTGTGCGTGAGAGAGAGAGAGAGAGAGAGAGATAGAGATGGGGAGATAGAGATACAGGTGGGGTGGGGCCAGGGACGAGGGTGGGATGAGGGACGAGAGATATGGAGAGATGGGTGGCACTGGCTGAGCGTATGTAATTATATGAGAGAGAGAGAGCGAGAGAGAGAAAGCGGTAAAGAGAGAGGTATGGAGAGGGAGAGAGAGAGAGAGGGGTGATGGAGAAGGGAGACGAGATAGATGGAGAGAGAGAGCGAGAGAAAGCCGTAAAGAGAGAGGTATGGAGGGAGAGAGAGAGAGGGGTAATGGAGAAGGGAAACGAGATAGATGGAGAGAGAGAGAGCGAGAGAAAGCCGTAAAGAGAGAGGTATGGAGAGGGAGATAGAGAGAGGGGTGAGGGAGAAGGGAGACGAGATGGATGGAGAGAGAGAGAGGATGGAGATGATACTAGTATACTAGTATATATATATATATATATATGAGAGAGGAGAGAGAGATAAGTAGATACAGAAAGAGAGGTAGAGAGATATAAAGGTAGACAGAGAGAGAAAGAAATAGAGAGAAAGGTAGATATAGAGGGAGGTAGAGAGTGGGGCTTAGAGAAAGGTGGACAGAGAGCAAGAAAGAGAGAGGGAGAGATAGAGAAGAGAGATAGATAGAGAAGAGAGAGACACACATGCATACACACACACATATATATTGATACACACAGATAGAGAGGTAGAGAGAGAGATAGGTAGAGAGAGAGAGGGATACAGGTGGACACATAGAGAAAGAGAGAGAGGAGGAGAGAGAAGAGAGACACACACACACACACACACACACACACACACACAAAGTGATACACACAGATACATATCTCGAGTGCTCAGCTTCTTGCTCAGCTTCTCGCATCAAGCTGGTGTTGGATGTCAGTGTGCAAAGAAGCGCAAATAATTTACCTTTATCCTCACATAAATAATGTCCCAGGTAACAAAGTAAAAGCATTGCTGTATAGGACCTCGCCAGTAATGGGGGTGGCGGTGAAGGATGTCGTATTTGTCCCAAATGATAAAATATCTTCATGGGATTTACAAATTACATACTCAGATGCCATCTGCTAGAGAACTATAGTTTAGATTTATTGGGTTGGATTGAATTATTAGGACGTTGCCCATTCGACAGGTGTTGATAAAAGGTGGACAAGAGTTGTCACGTGATACACTTAATAATACAATAATACAATAATACAATAATAAAAAAGATGTTGACATTTCCAAGAATAGGCAATTTCTAGATATCTTCTTCCTTGTATTACTGTAAGTATCCACTTGGTTTCAACAATTATTATTATTGTTATTGTTATTATTATTGCTATTATTATTATTATTATTAATATTATATAATTATATATAGAAGGCAAATACATGTAGATATCGGAATGATACAACACATCCTAATTACCTCACTGACAAACCGTTTGCTTAAACCTAGTATCCAATATAACTAATATATGCTCGTCAACACACGCACACTGAATATCCATCTTAAATAGACATTCAGGCTAAATACATACATCAGACATTCAAATAACTGAGACACTGTTGACCTGGCAACTCATCCCAGACAATATGTTCAAACCAGACGCCATAAATTTCTCCATTGTCTTTCCATGAGCTCATCTGAAATTGATACGTGGCAATCACAGCTCTGCTGGGGATATTGTCGCGTAATGTACAATTGGCCGCCCGCAAATTTGACTGACAACAAGGGTATAATCTAATTTTTGAAGCAGACGTGAAAACCAAGGGAGATAATTATGAAATCACAGCCAACCAGCGGGACTCCGTGACAGGGAAAAGTTTGAGGTGTGTCATTTTCAGATACACCCTAGCGTTTTCAATCATTCCCGCTTGTGTGATGTCGGGAATAGTACTTTTACAGGGGTATTCACATAACTGTATACGAATACTAGTATGTGAATATTACGTTTAACTCGTACCGAATAACACTGTCAGCAGTGGTTGGTTATAACTTGCATTAAAGTTGCATTACAGGGCAAATAGAGCCCCTTATTTGATTTATTGTTCAAAACTCATTAATCTAGGAGTGTTAACGTACACCGATTCGTAAATGATATGGTGTAACATGGTTTCCTTTTATTTTATTAAAATACAGTTGCTCCGCTTTAGCATTGGACATCAGATTCTGGGGCCGTATCCTCGAAACTTCTTAAGCCCTAAGAAGTTCGTAAGTACTAAGATTTTGCCTAACTGGTTTTCTGCTTATGACAATTTTATAGATACTTTTTCTGACTAAGACATTCTTAAGTTAAGAAGTTTCAAGAATATGGCCCCAGTCCATTATATTACTGGGAGGTAATGGACGGATACCCGGCCTTTCTGCTATACGTAATTTAAAACTCCAAAGCGTACACTCTATGGTAATCACATGCATCTACACTTCCTGTGCATAACTAGAAATACATGTAGCTGTTTTAAACAAACAAATGTTTACCACTCATGTTTTTTTTACGTGCGAGATACTATTATAGGTTACCTATACAACCATTAGTCATCCCATGACATAGGGCACAGTGTTACCATATTGAAGCATAACTACTGAACCAGTGCTTCAAATACTAGTACCACCAAACATACCTTATTGTAAAGTTCAATTACCCAGTAAAATAGTAATCCAGAAAAATGCATAATATAATTATGTCGAATTGCTTGCAGAGAAATGAAAACAGTAGGTATGAATTAGGTGCTTGATTACCTGGAAACCAATCATCCAATTCTCTTATTTCCCGTGTTGTAATACTATACAAATGCGCAATGACAATTCCGTTGTAATGCAATCTTCAGACATAACGTGCAATGTATGACACTTACCGGACAATTGTCATAATAGTTTGAATGGGGATATACATGTATGTATATATAGTATACTATAATTATGAGAGATAGCGGTACTGTTACTTTTAGCTCTGGTAATTACGGGTACTATGCAGTGTTACTGTAGCATAATTCTTGCTTCATTTAAATAATAACTGATAGGCTTTGGACAAAGTTGAGAGTAGGGTAAGCCAGAGCCGTGTCATACGACCGCCAAATTGAAAACAGGAAAACTCCTTCTATGCGCGCGGAGTTTTATGACAACTTGTCTGAACAATGTCTGTTAAAATGTCTTTAATCATGTGAACGATTCATCTGCTAAATATGCCTTCAACGTACGAGCCATAGGTTTCAGTTTTAGCTTACTTAGTTCGTCTGCGCCGCACACATCAATATACAGTACAGTCTATGTAGTGTACGTCGAGATATTTAGACTGGAACGGTTACTTGTTCGACTTCAGGAAATCTCTGTTTTGAACAGCCCATCCATCATACCCAACAAAATATCTTAGCAGATACCGGTCACGTGAACTAGCGAGATTACAGAAGGTGTCAAATCTCGCTGTTTCACGCGAGGGGCAGGTGCCTCGCGAGAAGGTCAACAGGCTTCAAATAAGAGGTTCTTAGCGATTTATCATCTTGACATTCTCAGCTGGTTGAGAAGTTAACAAACAATATTATGTAAGCGGACCCCCGCAGTTTCGAGGAGGGATATTACTAACGAGAATTTAGGAAGATACTGAAATGATGGCCGCGATCCATGACAGGGGTCTTAGTGTTGAATAAATGTCATCTCCGATGCGTTGAATTAAAAGACCACCGGGTACCAATGACTGTTTGGTTATTAACCTCTTTATATAACAGCAGGGAAATAATAAAAAAGATTTAATGTGCTGTTACCGTATATCGTTCCATGGAGTAAGGAACACAAGTTTCGTTGTGGTATCATGTTCGGGAAACATTACAGCTACCGATCGAAATATTAACATTTCTGAATACTCGATTTTTTTTTTTAAATTTTCTTTTTAAAAGCATTTATGTAATTAATTACAAGTTATTTTGTTAGACGGCTAACGTTGTTGTATTGGGTATTTGGTTTTATTTTTGTGATAACATACTTACTGTTTATAGTTAACGTAATTGACGAGCGTGTAGAAAACAGTCTAAATATCTACTACATACATGTACATGTATATGTCTAACCTTTACTAACTAACCCATATGTTGTAGTGATCCCCAATGCTAGGGGAAAACACATGTGCAAAATAAATATACCTTTTCACTGGAAAATTCGTAAGACATATCGCTTACAACAAAGAGTATTTTGACATATAGACATACACACAAATAGCGTTTCCAGTTGCACGGTTAGCATGAACGTGACTTTTCGGAAATGATTAAGTCCGCTGTCAAAGGCCTGAATAGCGCAAGTAAATTTGTTCCTAATCATCTATTGACAGTGGACATGGCACGACTCTATATTCCTCTGAATACACGTGTACATACAACACGGCGACTGCTTTCGTACCCGACTAATAACCACAACATGGCCAACATTCGTGAAAGCCGCAAAGGAGCCGGACCCTAATCAGAAATGTTTGGCAAACAACGCATTATCCTAGTCAATAGCCTTCCAAAAGGATGTCGATAGTGTGAGTGGCTAGAAGTGTTTTCTTTGGTCCAAACGTTGACCTAAAACTAGCCTTCTGTTGGACGGGTTGACTGAAAGGTTTCCGTATCGTCTGAGTACTTGACGGTAGCGCAGCGTATCGAACGGGGAACCAGTTTAACGGTCGGATCGAGGATATTGTAAATAATACTCCACTCGCTGGCGTTCTTTTCAAGATACTCGATTCTTATTTTTGAAAATTTAATAATTATCATTAATTATCTTTCCTGTAAAATAGATTCTAGCATTGTTATTTTCCATTGTAGTGCTTTGAATCTAGAATACGATTAGTATATTATAGAATGTCATTGTTGTTGTTGGTTGTTATATTGGAGCCGATTTAAAGATTATTTCATTTATATCATTGCCTACATGTGGGCTATATTTATCACATAAAACAGCCGCGAGTTCGATAACAATAGTGTAATAACAGGAGTGCGATAACGATGGAACTACTGTTTAATGGATGGGAGACAACTCTGGTTTCTTATAATATTTAATAGATTTAATAACTAAAAACACATGTCTATATATGCGATATCTTCGCGTGTAATAACCGGTATGTATGTACGATTTGTACGCAGGGTCCCTATTCTCGAAACTTCTTAACTTAAGAATTTCTTAGGCAGAAAAGGCCTTCATAAAATTGTCATAAGCAGAAACCCAGTTAGGCACAAATTCTTAGTACTTTCGAACGTCTTAGGGCTTAAGAAGTTTCGAGAATACGGCCCCAGGTTATTGGAATATTGGAGTGACAAACCATAATTTACTGATACATGTACTTCCAATTCAGCATTATGGGTTTCAAGTTTCACATGCCATGATCGAAATATTTTTGCTCCACATGACGATACTATTTCAAAATATAGTTCTCACAATGTCCGGCAATACAAACAATACACTCTTTTGCATTTAACTGATGTATAATTAATACTTTCTGTTGTACCAGCCTTTTAGTTTGTTTACACATCCACCGCCAGAGGACGCTATTAGAAGCGTTTGAACAAGAGAGGTATCACGTGACAAGGGCGGATCACGTGGTCCAACTCAAACACTCGTTCATACCGCCGATGAACTGCACCTGATCAGATAGGGATATGAAGGATTTACAACAATTATCTTGTTGACTGGGCACTTATAGACGGACGCCGGGAGACTAGGCGACTCTGGATTGAGGTAGACCCCAGACAAAACTACGTCTCCACAGTCGAATGTACGGATTTTTAGCAGGCTAAATCCACATTGAGTCAATGGCCACCACTGGAGTCTATGTCATGTACACAACCCCCACCCCCCACCCCCACAAAAACATACAATAAGTTCACATAATATACACACATACCCGGTACATACACACACACACACACACACACACACACACAATATGTTCACATATACACACATCCCCGATACACGTACATTCGTACACACGCACACATACATGTACACATACACACACACAAACACACACATACACACACACACACACACACACACACACACACACACACACACACACACACACACACCGGATGTTTGATACGGTTGTAGAGCAGGCATGTGTGCCAATATATACATGTACCATAGTCGTTCCACAAAAATGTATTCGAGTTGCGTTAAATTCAAAGTGTGAGTGGCTAGAAGTGGTAGAGATATGAATTCTGTACATATAAAATGAATACCGACATGAAAAGCGTACACACAATTTCAATGACGCTCGTCTGTGTTCAAACTTGCTAAACTTTCCGAGTTGAGTTGCGAACAATGTCCGGTTGTATAGCTTCTTAAACGATCTCATCCAACTTGACTCAACTGGACCGTTCCGTTGGATCAGATCGTGTCGTGTGCCATAGGCTTACGACGGATTTTACAGTCGGTTTGGCCAGATACCCGCGACAGTTGATTTAAGTTGGTTGAGCTCGTGTATTGTGGAATATAACAGTGCGGCTTTCTCTACCTCTCTCCCCCCCTCCTCTCTCTATATCTCTCTACCTTTCTCTATCTCTCTCCACCTCTCTATCTACTGCTCTCCCCTTCTCTCTCCCCTCTCTCTGCATCTCTATTTCTCTCACTCTCTCTACCTACCTCTCTCACCTTCTCGCCCCCATCCTCTCTGAGTCTCTCTATCTCTCTCTCTCCCCTGTCCCATCTCCCCTCTCTCAACCCCTCTTCCTCTCCTCTCTCTGCCCCCCTCCCCCCCATCTTTCCCCCCACCCCTCTCTCCATATTTCAGTACGAAGCCCATATCGCTAAAAATGGCGAGATTTAAATAACCATAAACCATATTATACCAGAAATATACAGTGATTTAATATATTTGAAAACAATACTTACAGAAAATGTTATAGATACCATTTAGAATATATATAATTTAACATATTTGTCACTTTCTTGATATTATGATCATCGATAATATATTCAGGCTTAACATCAATGACGATACATACTAATGTATACTAGTACCTATAACGCGATGTCTGGGTTTTGGATAGTTGACGAGAATAACCCAATACACACAATCCAATCCAGACCGCACATTGTGATTCGCCTTTTACTAAATATAGTCGCATATATACGCTGCATTATCAGAGCTGTTTTAGTTTGAGATCTAATAAAATGTCGCTTGTCATTTTGTAGAGGCCGATATATTTGGTAAAATGGAACGTAAGCTAGCCAATGCCATTGTTGCTTAAAGCAACAGCTCTGTTGGCGGTATGATAACGATCATGTCTTGTAGGAGTCAGAGATAATAGACCAAATATCTGCACGAATTTGAGGGTCAATGGAACTCGTTGAATAGCCGGCTCTTTGATAGCGCGCAGCGGGATGTGTTGATTCAAAGAAGTTAGCAAACAAGAGCGGGTATAGCATGCTTGAAGGTATACGTTTACAGGATGGGACATTACAGGAAACAGTAAAGAAAAGAACAGTATCTAATGGCTGTTATATACTGTTTCGCTATGCATAGTCTAAAGAAATTCCATAAAGGTTCAACCATGGCCATTATAACAGACGATTATCCTGTTCACTTGACGGAAATTATACTAATCGTATTCATAATTCAATTTCAATAATATTTGTTAGCAAATTTCTATCACAATGAAGCACACAATTCAAAAATGTTCCCATTAAAAAAAGTCATCTTTATTGCATGGGATTTTCACATCCAATTATACGATAGTGATCGACGTATACTAGTATTCAGCTTCTAACCGAACGTGAATGTCATATTCAAAATATTTTAGGGTCATAATTAGAATCCTTCAATCGGTTAAAGTACATGTACGACCTGTGAAGGTAATTATGGGAAAGTTGGCTTAGTTCAAAGGCAAACACTTCTAATTATGAGACGGGAGTGGTTCCACGGATATGAAACCACGACAATTATTACATTAAACGAAATAAAATCCGTTCAAATAAAAACCATAAAACTCGGTTGTCAATTCTCCTAAAAAGTGATTTTAAAAAAGAAGTTCTTTACGAAATAATGATGTACCGTACGTATATCCACCATACTACTGTACATCGGTTTTAATTTCAATTTTATTTTGTTACTTCAATTACTACGATTCTGACGACAACCTGGAAAATGCGTCTCTTCCGCTATTGGCTACGAGTCACACACGTTAATTCATATATGTATCGAAGTGCCCGGATAAAAGTCATACATGCTTTTAGGAATATTTAGGTCGCATATAATGCATTGCATCCTGGCCTGTATAAAGAACTATCTGTTATCCGTCTCTCACCCTCGCTTTGCTATCCGTGGGAGGGTGGTGCCTAGGTCAGAGGTCAATGTCGATGCGCACCTGTGGTAGAGTCGTCAAAGGCGACGATGTCACGTGACCGAAGCCCCCAGTTTCTTTGATCCGGGGTCTTCAACGACCGGCTTTTCATAGCGGACGTTTTTCAGCAACACGATATGAAGTGGAGCGAAAGCTTTGAATAACACGTCGAAAACGTCTGAGTTGTCCTACCAAGCGGAAACTTGCAGTAAACAACTACCGACCTCCTGATGGTAAATGTCCTATGATGCCCCAGTGGAGGGCTTGTGGTTAATCCAGTTCCATTCGCATCAGCAATTATCATTGCAACCTCAATTGCGAGGGTCAGTATGTGCGTCAGTTTTCAACTAAGATGTACGTTTAGCGTTCGAAATTATTATAAAGTTTCAAGTTTTTGAATTAACAAACAATACACAAACTATCCCAAATAATAATAAATAAACACACGTAATCACCACCGCAACACCAACACATGAATCAATTAAAGCATCAATTCTGGCACATGTTCTGTTTTTGTCGGTGCTGATAGTACAACCAGTTTCGTCCTGCCGCTGGAATCTCCGCCTACTTTGTCTGTCACAACAAATATACACGTAGCTACGATTGTACCTTATTAGGGCACAATACACACACATTTTCAAACACAACCGGGATACTTTCGTAACACATGTTTTGATTGGTTGATTTCAAATTAGAAACACGGGGAGAGAACTCACTTTGTCGACAGGGTGTAAATATGCCTGCCAGGTTTTGCATGCGTGTGCTGGAAAGGGTAGTGACGGAGTAAGCTACCATTCCCTCGGGGAGATGTAGCCGATACTGCGATCTGATTCAACACTAGACTGGGTACTGTATCACGAAGCTCCAATATCCGCTGAGAAACCATAGCTGCACTGTACATGTATGCTTTCGACATAATTATTTGGTTTAACGCGATACATGCCTAATTCTGGTATTAAATTCTAATACTAATTATGGAAAAAGCATGTGAGCACGCACCGTGTTCTAGGCATCATCAGACAATGTACGATGACAGGCCCGAGATGTTGACATCAATGCATCTATTGTATTGAACCCTCCAAATGGCAGACGTGTCGAACCAGAAACAATGGTTTATACCCGCATGCACTGTGTTAGCGATGCACTGCGCTGCGGGGATAGATGTGCATCTGTAGACAGATCCAGGTAGAGTAGATCCTGGTCTCTGAACATTATGATTAACTCTCTGATTAATTCACGATCTCGATAACACGTTATTAAATTCAGGTGTGAACTGCACAGAACAATTATCATTATAACTATAACTTCATGAAATATGTAGCGGATGCTGTCAATATCGATGGCGATTAATCAATCAACATGTCCATCCTATGACTGATATACTTTTATATTGAACCCCGTGTTTGTAAAATCGAGAATATATCAACGGCTATGTGTATAACGTATTCCAGACATTGTGGCATGTTCTACTCGTAATTGTCATACTTGTAAGATTATTGATCAAAACCGTAATATAATGCTCGCGTGCATGCCGTTAAATATCCACGATATTCATGAAATGTACTGTAGGCAAAAGTAATTTAAAAAAAACACATTCTAGTACTGCACATGCAACAACTTTTCAGGATGTATGCCGTTATATTTTCCATGGTTACCGTAAATAAATCCAAAACACGCAGTTATGCAAATTTTACGATGACGTAAATAAATGTCTACCAAGTTCCGTGACCTTAACCTTGAGATATTGCAACTGGATTATTAAGTTGTTATGAATGTACATGTATCTCGAAACACGCCACGTCAGCAAGTTCATTTATTAAACGCAATACTTACTATAGTACTCCATCCACAAAACGTTGACATCACATTTTTATTAAGTCCCTTAAGGTCCACTCACACGGGTCGATCGGTCGTATAGATCCGTCGATTCAAACCAGATCGCACCGTGTGAGCGTAC
>JAULBO010110543.1:0-10563 GCA_032355325.1 Clypeosectus delectus | reverse complement strand
TTCTATTTGAATGTTTGTCATTTAAAGATTTAAGAAAACAATATATACCTTATAAATACTATTCTGCACCATCATATACACATTTTGTTAATCTAATTAATTCTACTTGTCCAGATACTATATTAAATCTGTCAAAACACTTATTTTATGCATTTTCAAACTTTATCCTTCATTACATATTACTGAATTGTAACATGTTCTATGGGCCTGCGGCCTTGAATAAAAACATTATCTCTTAAAATAACCTGCAAGAACACTCACTCACACGCGCACATAAACTGAAAACGGGTTACTAATGATATAAAATGTAAATGTTGGATTCTAGCTGACTCGTTTATCCATGTGTGCATATGCATGTGCGCGTTTGTGTTTTGGGTTAGTTCATACTCGGGTCAACTCATTCAATGTAGTCTGGGACGATTAAAGTTGATGTGTGGTCGTTGTCATTCTCGATCAATAATGGAACACAGTCATAACCAAGCATTGTTGAGGTTCGAACAGGTCACCGTATTGTGTAATACCTACATGTATATGACACGTTACATATCGATCTCATGATATATAAGCGATATATCTGTTCAAGGTATCAATCGGTTTACAATACTAGTATACATAATTATAGTCATCAAATATTATAGAAAACAGATTAATTTAAGAGAATATGATCGTTGATTTCTATTCTGATATGAGTACATTTTCAAATTCAATTAAAATACACGCTCACATTTGTACAAATTAACACGATATTATTTATATTTAGTTTACTCATCCTTTGTTGCTTTGATTATAATAATATATACATGTACATGTACTAGTACTTCATATTACCATTTTATACCTAGATGATTGGAAGACCATATTCTATATCTCATTCATATATATATATATATTATATATAGTGTGTGTGTGTGGGTGTGTGTGTGTACACGTGTGTGTGTGTGTGTGTGTGTGTGTGTGTGTGTGTGTGTGTGTGTGTCTGTGTGTGTATGTGTGTGTCTGTGGGAGAGAGAGAGATATTCTTCATTTCCTCCAGACATGAAATCCGAAGATTTACAAAGATCACAATTCACAAACATAGCATCAACGTACAAAAGATAATACATACATATAGTTACATAATGCGTCATACATATTTACAAGTATGGACAGAACAAGTTAAAATCTCAGGCTGATAGTATCATTTATTATATACTTAACAGTGAAGTATAGTAGAATGAACTTGTGTTCGATGCTTGAGGCATGCAACTGTCTGTGTACAACATTTATAATGACCATGCATGTATTGGGCTTCCTTTACGGTAATAATGTGGTTAACGGTGTAACAGGCCCATACATTCTCTCGCAAAGCCCTATTAATTATAATTGAGCATTAAACTCGCCAGTACTACACTCTTCGACCCGATCCCGCGCTGACCATCAACGCAATGTATTTATGGGTCATATGTCATATATGTCTGAAGCAATGAATACCAAACCGGATGTTTCCAGACAACGTGTGCACGTGGCCGCACGCACGACGTACAGTACGCCATGATGCGTGGGGTCATAACGCCTATAGGGTCCCGACCGACGCCACGGCGAGACTTACGGGAAAAGGTTACTATCATGTTCTAGTATTTAGGTAGATCGGATAGTATGTGTAAGCTGGCGTCCGACATTATGCCATTTAGACACCGTTGCTTTCCTACAGAAACCAGGCAGTTTAATAGCGGTTCTCCGAATGATGGGAGGCCGCCATCTTTGTCGTGCAGACGTCGATGCTGCCTTGCAGTAAAGCGTGAATGTGCACGTACTGGTACACATGCGTTCTTTGTCACAGGCCAATGTGTACTTGATCTACATGTCTGTATTGGTTTTGGCATCGGAACTCATTGTCTATTTTACAGCTGAAACGGAGCATCGGTTTTGTACCAGACCGTTTTCTTGTTCTGGTTTTGTTCTGCTTCATGTTTTATTTGATTGTTTTATGTTAATTGTATTTATTTGTTTGTACATTAATATATATCTGATATAATAGTATGTGCTGTAATAATACTTCCCATTCTGACATCGCATGGTATTGGTCAGACTCGATGACATATAGTATATCTATAACCAAGTTTAGTAAGTTATGCACGTATTGGTTAAACACTAGCTATTTAATACGCATCTTAATTTCATGAAACATACCAATGCATCCTGGCATTTCCTGTACGCATGCGCACATGTCGAGATCTGGGATCGTATTCTCGAAACTTCTTATCTCCTAAGAAGTTCGTAAGTACTAAGAATGTGCCTAACGGGTTTTCTGCTTATAAATGTCAATGTTAAAGAGATATTTTCTGACTAAGAAGTTCACAAGTTTTGAAGTTTCGAGAATAGGGCCCCTGGTCGTTGTTCTATTGAGATACTTTAGGTTCCGGTTTCAAATCGCGCCTCGTGGACACGGCATCAATGTTAGGAGAAGGTATATCTTCTAACGCGAGATCTCGGGATAGGATGCACTGTCTGTAGTGTGGAACTGTAGTTATCATACTTGGTTCATCAGTATCAGCCGTGGCTCGCATAATCAGTACAACATTTAGTGTTACAGATAGATAGATATTTGATTTATATCTCAACATATATACGTACACACATAAATACATACGAAAATAAAATGCATACATGTATGCCAATGTAGAAGATTTATGAGCGACGGTAATAATTAAATACAAATATTGCACAATAATCACGGATGTTGCATGTTTCTTCCTTCGAGTGCAAACATCTTGAACGTGAGTCTAAACCCCAATGAAAACAAAAACAAATATTTATCTCTAACAAGACATTGCGAAAATGACCTGAAATGATATCATTATCCTATTCCATTGAGTTTATATGAGTTTTAAGGCAAATAATACGTGAATGTACATGTACGGTATGAATGTGTGAATGTACAGTACGCATGTATACATTATTTAATCATTCATTTTCTCAAAATCGCGTTATCGATCCCAACAATTCTGGGGACTACTGTAAGTCTCTGAGAAAATAAATCAAACTTAAGACCCCGACGAGGAACACATAACATGCTGGAGATAGCATGAATCCTTGAATTTGAAACATTGCTAAACCAAATCATTTATTCATCGCCATTCCTTCCAGTTCTCTTCTGTGCATTACATGTCAGAATCTTGGGATTTTAGTTCACACTTGTAGGGGCCAAATTGTGATTTTACAGATAATCGAGGGATCACCGTGCGAGCTCAATTGATCGCTTCATTCGTTCCTGTGCTATTAGTAATATGATAATCATTCCTTGATTAAATGAATTATGCATGGTACTTTCAATATCACGAAAACAATCGCAGAAGAACAATCAGCGTGGTGTCAGAATACATACTGAATGTGTAATTATCACACAAAGGAAATCCACAGAAATGCAAATAGCCAATGCCATTATGGGGGTAGCAGCGTAGCTACCCTTGAATGTCTTGGCGTGTCCAATGTGATGCATCTTTGCATGTATACTACTGTATACATGTGCCATGGGTACTTGTTGAATTATCAATAATTAACGTCTTTTTTATTCAGCTATTGCTATATTATGATTATGTTCTTGTCCATAATGCTTTGGACGCGGTTCAGGAAATATATTCAAGTGGTCACATGTTAGTAATTATACAATGAATTAAACCTCTTTCAAAGTGCAGCTCTATATGTTCTATAGTGCCGTCTGTCCTGGTTTGTCGGTACCAATATGTTTATTGCAATACTAAGCACGAGAGGTGTGTCCCCGTGTTGTATATTGTTATGTACATTTATTTATATTCCAGCCCCACCCCCACCAACCCCACCACCACCTCCACCACCCATTCACACAATGTCATGCACACAAGTCTACATATTCTTGAAGACGTAACATACAATGTACATACATTTTGAAACTACGTGCCCGCGGAAATGTGTCCATTTTGTGGGGCAAGGGGGGGATTATTTTCCCTCACCCTATTGTTGTCAATTATGCTTTTTCCTGTGAACTGGTAATAAACGGTACGAATACATTATATTTACCATAAAAGTAAATCATCTACTTTTCCCGAAACGAAACGAATTGGAACCGTATTGATATTTTATCTAGGCTTCTGCTCTGATCCTTAAGAAAGAATATACCATTAACCGGTTTCTATAGCATGAAAGCATATCACATTCGTGTTATTATATAGTATATCTCACTCTCTTTTAAAATATCATATTGCATACATTTAATTTAGTGCAGCCAACTTAGTAAGGTTGCGTTGTAAACGCTATTAACACAATGCCATAATGAATTATTTCTATATCTCCCTTTATGCCGTCGTAATGACGTATGAGCTATTTATGCATAATCACTATTTTTTGTATAATGTCATTGTTTTTTATGTATACATAGTTTACATTTTTATATAATTATGTATAATTATAATTATATTCATGCGGCCACTCTGGTTGACTACAACATGAAAAACGTTAATGACGATTTCGTATCAATAGTTGTGTTAATGAAGCAATTATATACTAGTAACATCATTATTAAATATGTTATTTTATGCAGAAATTCTACATTGACATGGATTGTATTATGTGTATGTATACACGTAAATGTATGCATTTCCATGGCCTAATATGTATTTAGAAATGTATGCAAAAATGCAAGCCCAACGTGCTGTTATTCTACTATTCTACTATAAATTTTACAAATTAACACATTCCCGTCAGTAGTTATCAAGGTGGTGTTACATACTGTACGTCAGAAGGGAGATGTCGTTATTTACTATACATCGGTATTACTCACGATCGTTATTACAATTCGTTATTACACATCGTATAGTGTGTTTACAGACATCGCCACGGTGATTTGCTGCCCAGTACTAATTATTACCGGGCGTGTGGGGTGTGTGGGATGGGGTGGGGGGGGGGGGGGGGATGTGTGTGTGGATGTGTTGAACGATTGCTGTTGTTGTTCTTAATTGGGGTTTAAAGCCGCTTTCAAGAACGGGCTCATATTACGGCTCACAAGCATGAAGTGTATGCATGTTTGTTTTTGTGTGTGTATAATTATGACTGTTTGTGCCAGTCTGGGTACTTCACCAGTCTGTATAGTGCTAGTTCACTGGAATATCATGCCGCAGTGTTTGCCATGTGCCATATTAACAACGGATAACGTAACTTACATATAGGGCCTACCTGAACGTCAAAACATCACAGGATGGAATGAGTTGGGCGTGCGAGTGAGTCGGGATGGGGTTGGAATGGGTATTGTGTTACGCCAATTCGAAAAAAGAACACACGGCGAAATGCTGTTTGACAAATGCAAAATAATTATATGAGAATAATTATTATTGCCGCCCCAACTTACCGCGCACGAGAACGGTTGTGACCATCACAGTTACGAACTTAGCCCGAGCCTCTCGACTATGTTACACCTCCGTCAACACCCCACACAACTACACAACCACAACATTCCCCCAAGTCGCACTAGCAATGAGTACATGATTGTACCATCGCGTATTAATATACATGTACTAGTAAGCCAGCGTACACACAGCATGTTACCAACGGATCGTTTGCTGTGTGTCACTAATACACTATCACCAGCATAAGCACATTTATTGCTAATATTAGCAAAATGTGAGGAGACGAGTTACGCTCGTTTCGTTTAATTGAACCTAATACATACACCCAAAACTGCAGAATGATCAAATTAGTCTGGGTACAACGCAGTCTTTAATAATAGGAATTAGACCCAGGTCAATACCTAATCTAGACGCCTGCATACCACGGGGACGGGGTTCCATAGCAACACAAAATGCTTTTGAAAGGCAAATCATCCCAAAATGAGATGTGTAATTTAAGATATCTGGACGACTGCCACGTGATATCAAAACATTGATTTCATTGGATGGTAGTGACAGTAGTGACGTCATGTCATTGTTGTACGTATATTCTGCAATATTGCGGTATACCGGTATCAGTATATCAGATCGATATTTCGACAGAGTATAGATAAACTCGCGAGAAAGCATGACTCACAAATAGAAGCATGTAAAAAGAGTTATTGTTGGATTGAATGTACATAATACTGTATATACATAAATATGATAAAGTATGTGTTTCGTGTCTCTGTGTGCATGTATGTGTGTGTGTGTGTGTGTGTGTGTGTGTGTGTGTGTGTGTGTGTGTGTGTATGTGTGTGTGCGCGCGTGTTTGTGTGCGTCTTTCTCTCGAGATCTCTCTGCGTCTCTGAGAGAGAGAGAGAGAGGGGGGAGAGAGAGGAGAGAGAGAGATAGATTGGGGGAGACACATAGACAGACAGAGACAGACATACAAAGATAGAGACAGACACAGATAGTGACAGACACAGATAGAGACAGACAAATATAGAGACAGACAGACAGAGACAGACAGACAGAGAGTGACACACAGATAGGCGGTGTCTCTGTCCGAGTATGTAATTGGTTTCAATGGGGTCAGTGAAACCCTTACTACTAGAATGATATACTGTATATGAAGTTCAAAACATGTGAGAGAATATTAATGATTTATTGGACACATGTGGAAATCGTTTCTATAATGTTAAGGTGACTCACACAGAACATGTTTGCATAGAAAAAACAGTATTCAATATAATAAAGTGATAGCCTTAATTCCATCCCACGTGACAACTCAGCTTACGGTATAGCAAGGCTTTGCTAACGTACATGTACACTGTCACTCAATGTTTAATAACATACTATGTTTTATATCGCATGTTTACATATGCATCGTGCATTATCCTGATTTCTTTAAAGACATACAATCAAGGCTTTGTTTGCATACATGTATATCATGGTCAAACGGATTTGTACATGAATGTACATGTATGTACATTTGATCTGTCTACACAGGCAGTATTATATATTCATAATTGGGTAATACCAGCTAAACTATATTTCAATATCTTCATATTTTATATGAATAATAGCTACATGTACGTAGCTCTAATTACATGTAGCTTGTCTTTGGAACATCGTGAAACTTTATTGTGACCATGTTCAATTATTATCCCATTTAGAATATTAGACTACTACATAGAGCATTGATATAACAACTGATTAATCTGGCTTTATCGGAAATTACCTACAATGGAATATTACCTTCCTACAGCCTAGAAAATATATTTGGAGGTACAAAAGTGAGTATCTGTATGCCATCTGCATATAGTTTGTATTTTTAACTTCAAATCGGTTCAAAACGACAACTTAATGTTTGATAATTGCCTTTAAGACTTATACAGTTCGGACCTCAGGTCGTCGTTATCCAGCTCCTTTTGTGTTTGTCCACTTCCAGCGCATACTATACAGCTATTAGAGCATGTTTCATAGATACGGGCATGTATTCTACTTTAGTTTATGCTTCTTTTACGTTCTTACAACCGTCGACAGGAACTGGTGTACTCCAAGAATGGACGATGTATTATTAACGTCTTGACCTACTATATGCCTATTATATGCTCTCAGTGTGTCAGAACTACAGAGTAATACAGCAAACTATTTGTGGAATATTATTTTGGGAGGATTTAATTAAGCAATTCATAAATATGCCATTAGTGAGAAGGGTATCGTGGTCTTCCTAGTCTATTCTCGCTGACAATATAATAACAAAGATTAACGTCAGACATGTGCTATTTAGACTTTGGGATTCTTCCGCAAAGAGGAAGTGAACAAACGACCTGTAGGTTCAAGTGTATTATAGTTCCCATACTCGGGAGGTGATAACTGCTCGTGCTCGTCACTATGTCGACCACCACTACCCCCAGAAACGTAAATCATTGTGTTCATGGGCGTTTCATTTGTGTGTGTCATATACATGTACATGTAGAACTTAGTCATTCTGAGACCCAACGGATAACTACCCATGGTATTACTTCACACTATTATTTAGTCAGTAGTTTGAAGGTATTGGTGTCATGATGGATGGGTATACGTGACATGATGGATGGGTATATGTGGCATGATGGACGGGTATACGTAGCAAGATTGGCATCGTTTGAGAATGCTGGCAAATTTCGGAATTAATGTTTACATTAAACAATGCTATAATACACATGGGTTTACATTGTGTAGGTACTAGTATTGTAAACACGTGCATTGTATTAAGGTCCTAACAAAGCACAAAACTGAACCTAAGCATTCGATAACAAAATTACTACTAGCATATTAATTGAAATATAATTCTAATTAATATAATTCAACCAAATAATTAAAAAGAGAGGTTACTTGTCAGCTTAGTGACTAAGACTCCTCATTAATTTTCTGTTATTTATTGATTGATTACTATGAAATTAACGCAAGTACAATATTAAATCGAAAAATGCTATGTACATAATGTCGCATATTATTGATGTGAGTTCATTGAGTGGATGTTTAAACAAAATGAATGAAAGCATGATCGGTCGCACTTACTTTGTGTCGCGTTTGTGTCGACACAAATCTAGGTGTGGCATTAAATCATAGTCGAAGTAATATTATGATTTACAGTATATATGTTTATGTATCCAAGATACAGTAGCATGTATCCAATAGCGTCATATATGAATATTATACAGTATTGTATCGTAACAATTCATACACTAATGACTAATAACCATGTATGTTCTTCTCAGTAGCATGATACACTAAATTTGCTAACGTATGAAGGAATGTCGGGAACTATATTATATGTTATGCCTTTTATGTTTATTGTCCGTTATCCTGGTAGGTATAATGGTAGACATATGAACGTTTTCAATTAGAGGTGTATATTACGTGTACACGTGTATTCCAATGTATACAAATACTGCTAACTGTATCCATGCTATCACTGTACAGGTACTGTATACACATCTAACTGTGACATATGTACAGCTTATAAAGAAGTTATTTACAATACTAAAAAGAAACAGTATAACTGTTTACCTAAATTGTTTGTTAAATGACTAAAGACTAGACACATTTGTACTGATAAGTTGTACGCCATGTGTTATGCTGACAATCCATCATACGACATTAATAACTTTAATAAACAATCTTCTTTAGCACTATAATGTATGTTGAAGATAATAAAATCAAAAATGTAATTTAAACCAAAGTTGCCTAGCAACGCTACGGTTCTTTCGTCAAATCACTGTTGGGTCAAAGAGTATGTCTGCCTTCTGCGTTTCTATGACACCCCCGCTGAGAATCGATACATCAAAGTGAAGGTAAATACGTTTAAACTTTCGGTCAACATTTCGCTTAATGTCGATATGGCAATATTTGTTTCCAACTTGACACTGGGTCGTGCAACGCCTACACCATAACTTCGCTGTTACATAATAAATCTGTATAATAGTATTACATCATAATCCCGAAAACCTTTTTTTCTGGTATGTGTGTGTGTGTGTGTGTGTGTGTGTGTGTGTGTGCGTGTCGTGTGTGTGTGTGTGTGTGTGTGTGTGCGCGTGCGCGCGTGTGTGAGTGTGCGGGTGTGTGTGTGTGTGTGTGTGTGTGTGTGTGTGTGTGTGTGTGTGTGTGTGTGTGTCGACGTTCTTAGAAAATATACAGAATTTGAGAAACATAGACACAACACTCAGTTGGTAAGAACATTGTAGTGAAATAATAAATTAAAATGTATACTAGTATACCGTACCACACACACTATAGTTTTCGGGATTGAAAACGGTTGACGGAAATTAAATACAGGATAATTTGTTAATATAATTATGTTGGTACAATATATATGCATACTGTTAGCTGATTAAGAGCAACGATTATAATATTATAACAGTTGTTAGATATTCTGATTTATTTACTGGGTTAATTATCGTGTTCGTTTAATAATAATCTCACAATGTTTAAGATGCCAATTTTGAAATATAATTAAATTTATATTAAAAATTCGTCCTGGCCTCGATGGAATGCAAGTATATTTTACTGGGAAATAAATATTCCAGTAAAGAAAACGGGATGCATAAGAACATCAAAGTACATAGTTTTTGTTTTGTTCTTAAATTTCTTTAAGTAATTAACTATGATTGCTCTTATTCTGAAATACGTCCAGATTGGTAATGCAATGAACGGGAACACATTGAAACACACATCTCTATTTTCTTAGAAACACTCTTTGATTTAACCGAGGGCAGTGCAGCGTACATATTTGAACGATAGTTCTACTTCCGCCAGAAATGCGCATGTGCTGTCGCGACCGGAAGCATACATGCAGTTGGATGACGTTCTTGTCAGAAACAGGCCCATGCTCCACGAAATCACCGTAGGATACGACTATCGTGGTCACTACGATCGTTTTGTGGAACGGTACCCTTATGTTTAACATGGGGACGCATTTATATTAATACGCAGTAAACACCGCTTCCCATGTTAATATATTATAAAACAAAAATAGTTGTGCACATCTCTCTGAGACGATCTGAACTGTTATCGAGTATATTGAGAATCTCATCCGAGTGTCTTTTTATATCAAAGACAAAGTTATCCTACGAGTCGATAAAAGTAACAAACTCCGAGGCTTTGCCGAGGATTTTGTTACTTTTATCAACGAGTAGGA
>JAULBO010110432.1:0-10565 GCA_032355325.1 Clypeosectus delectus | reverse complement strand
AACTCTTCCAGCCATACACCACACGCGTGTCAAGGTTCGGATGGAAGACCGTACGTTTGGCTGGAAGAAAGCGTGTATGATTGTGTTGATGGTGTTTTAGTCCACACGTTTACATTTCTGCTAGACCATGATTCACCACCCCACCCTCACCCCAAACACACGCACTCTAGCAGACATGCGCACATGCACATGCATGCATGCATACAGTACATACACACAGACTACATACTATGTATACTAGTAGGCGTGAAAGACGCGTTAGAGAGATAGCGAGATGAGAGGGAGAGAGAGACGGAAAGAAAAGTGTATATTCATCGTTTTGCTATGATACATGTACATGTAGTCTACGTAGGAATTCCAGTCCAAACCTAATTATTGGAATTGCCGCTTTAAAATATCCTGTATACCTACACGCATTACATGCAGCATAATATACCTGGCATCACAGCGTTTGTGAAGCAGGTGGGTTTTTGGCAACAAGTCGTAGAACATGTGGAGAAAGGTCTCGCAAGAGCAGGCAATTATGAGAACGCACTCGAGGGGAATTACGGTACTGTACTGCTTCTTGTCGCGTATTCTATCAGAATACTTGCATCGGCATTCCATTACATTCCACTGACGGGCAATTTATAAAGAGGAACGGTACTTAGGAGTGTGTGGGGATGTGTGTGTGTGTGTGTGTATGTTCGCCGATGGACATGTAACACATGCATGGACAAGACTATCGTACATGCGCACAGATGTTGACTAATTAACAGAAGAATAATTATATACCTGCATTTACAGTCTTCCTGTTGGAATATTCACAATCACTGTTGGGAGGAAGTTTAAAGACAATTTTTAATTTTTTTATATTATAATGATATAAAAAAGGATAACTGTTTTGGAGCGTATAAGTCCCCATATAATACATGCAGGGACATTGTCCCCGGGGAACCAGAAACTATACTAGCTATATCCCTCAAACCCATACTTTAACTGTATAACAACACTCATGAATCAGTGTGGATATACGTCCCTAGGCATTACCTCTCAGTCTGCATATCACTGTAAACTTAGCATAATGATAGTAGTAGTAATAATAATAATAATTGTAGTAATAATACATAATAATAATAATAATAACAACAGTAATGTGGATATTTGTATAGCGCATTTATACTTTTAGGTCACAAAAAGACATGCCCATGTACACGCTATTACACCGGTCAATGGATAAATGAGCCATCGCTTACTACCTCAACTCCCTGGGGAGTATACAACCCAAGTATTGCTATAACTGTGATCACAGCAGACCACATGCATGAGCAGTTGACGTGTTTGTTTAAGATGCCAAGCAACTCATCGTAATTACAAGGTATCAATTCACGATCGTTACCTATACACACCAAACAGTATAGCTTACTAGTATGCCTTTATCCCCATTCAAAAATGACTACACACTTTCAAATTCCACATTAGTCCAGCGGCATAGCAAAATAAGTGTGCACTTGTTTGTACAAAAGCACCAAATTTGGTGTACAGATAGAAAATGATAGTACAAACAAAAATCAGATATTGGGCACTTCAAATTCAACCCATATCGATGCCATTTTGGAATCCAAGATGGCGGCCAACCAGAATATAAGTTTTCAATAAATTTGATTCTGTACCTTCGATAAATTGGATTTTTGTGACCATTACCACATGAATATATTTTGAATCAGACCATGTTCAATCTCAAATCGACGGTTCCTGAATTTGTGCAATTTCATGGCCAATCAAAGTTGTTTATTCATACAAGTCATGTTAGCATCAAAGAACAATTGGAATAATCGCCGCCGGTGTTAAATGAAATTCACACCTAGTTAACAACGATAACCTCTCGGAAAAGTAGCAATAGGAACCGTTTACTAGTATCTCCTAAGTATGCGATATGTGTCTGTCAATATACACAGTGCGATAAATCCACCATTCATTCAGACACTTCAAGTTTGGCATCCATCGCGTCCGTTTTGGGAGAGATATAGAAAACAAATTAAGCGTCTAGAAAAACGGAGCCCTCTCTCGTTGGTTGCAGCTCCGCTTAGCCTCTTTCGCACTCGATCATATCGCCGTTCGTTGACCAATACCGACAGGTGTCGCCACTGTTTGAAATGCACGCCAACCTGTCTGTGGCCATCTCATGCTTAATTGAGTATAGTATGTGGGAACAACCTCTAGCCGACACATTCCACCAAGGGCAGGCCGACCGCCATGGCATAAATATTGATACAAGGTCCAGACCGGGCAGTGTGTGCATGTACACTGTGTGAAGGGAGAACACGGAAACGAACAGGGCGTGGGACGAACAGAATGCTTATTGTCGAAAAAATTTTTTTTAACATTTATTAATTTTATTTTTAATTGGGGATGTTGGTTGGTTATGAAGCTTTCAATATTAGTGTGCACTGATAGCATGAAACCTGCAACATCAGTGGCGCAGTAAGCCTGCGAGAACCGGCTGGTGATGATCGAACCGATGATAACTACATTGATACAGTACAGCACGTCGGCAAGGTTACTTGCGCGAACTAAACATGTACATGACGCCGTGGAGTTGGATCCGGTGTGCTATCATAATTTGTTCCCGCTTTCTATTACTAGACGCAAGGATGTCCGGTGGTATAGTATATGTCCCTCGACCCAACCAAAGCTCAGCAATGTATTTGCCTGGCAGATTATTTGTGTGATTTTATGGAAATCACTAGGTAATAGATTTAGTCCGAGGACGTTATGCTTCGAACTATTGACGCCCTACTTCGAAATATTGACGCCCTACTTCGAAATAGTGACGCCCTACTTCGAAATAGTGACGCCCTACTTCGAACTATTGATGCCCTACTTCGAACTATTGATGCCCTACTTCGAACCATGGACGATAATAAAGTGGCAATAATACACCATTCAATTTTGGCATTTATCGCGTGCGTTTTGGGAGATAGAAATCCATATTATATTAGTTCATTTCCGTTATCATAATGGGTACATTTACAGCAGTATTTATGGGAGGCAATTGGACCGATGGACTTATTTATTAGCGGGCCAAATAGTAGTTGGTAGTGTATGTGTAGTGTGTGCATGTGTGTGTGTGTATGTATGTGTGTGTATGTATGTGTGTGGCTATAGTGTGTGTGTGTGTGTGTGTGTGTGTGTGTGTGTGTGCGTGCGTGTGTGTGTTGTGTGTGTGGAGTATATGTAATGTTTGTGTATATAGTGTGAATGTGTGGGTGTTTGGATGCGTGTGTATGTGCATGTGTATGACAATGCCGTATGCTAAGCCAAATACTACAGTATTATAGTCGTATTTAACATAATGTGTGCCGCGGACAGTTAAGCATGTCTATACTTCTAAACTTTGTATTTCTGGGGTATTCATTTTGTAGTGGCAACAAATTATGATACTAGTATTGGTATATTGGATAAACACACCTGACTCACGAAGGATTCTATATCACCACTTGATTACCAAAAACAAATATAATCATGTTTTTGTATGTGTTTTATCTACTAGTATGTCATGTTCTTCACAAACGTCGTCTTCATGAGCTGGATTCCTATTACCAAAAGTCCTATTCAAATAATGATAGCAAAACCCTTTATTGGCAAAGGATGTGCTCCTATGTAGTCCGTGCCACGTACACGTACAGTATTCTCGTAATAGAATTAGCAAATGGGAGTACTATATAACAGTTTCAATTCCGCTTAACCCCCTCGGTGCCCATGTATTGAACATACGCATTACAGTATGGCATTACAATATATCACTAGCCCCAACTCGGGAGGATGGCGTTCTAAACAGGGTTTCTTGGTCTCTCACGCCAGACTGGTTACAAGGTCATTCACACCAGATGCCGTTGTTCGTGCATTGCGCAATGTGTGTCGTTTCGGAGAGCGTGTTCTCCATAATGCTCATAATGCGTCGGTATTCCTAGACTAGCCATAGTCTCAGAGGATGAATGTAAATTATTGTTTATTAAATTCTACTAATGGGTATAATATGTATATGAATGGAGCCTCTGAAAATCTTAAACCTGCATAATTATGTAGAACATCTAGGTCTGTGAAAGTATATACAAATATATTTGTGGAAGGAGGGTTGGACCTAAAACTAGGGGACTTACAAGCACGCGCGGGCATACGTGTACGCACCCACATACACGCGCTGCTATGCTGTAATTATCTACGATATACTAGTACTAGTATAGTACTTACAAATTATTCCCGTCAACTTGTATAAATAATAAAATGAATGAATACTTCATGTTTGATTTTATATAAAATGTATAGAACATAATAGTAGAAAAAGACATATATAATAATTATATACATGTACTAGACTATCAGAACAACCATGTTGTAGGAAACGGTGTATTCTACATATTATAGTCCTCCTTTGTAAATATATTCCCGTAATTAAATCTCGGAACAGTACACCATCATGACATGACCGAGTACTATAGTATATAGTATAATGGATATATGTACTCGCCTCACCCTGGACGAGCTACTACAGAGTGTCTCGGAGTGATCTATGACATACTAGCGGAAGGAACTACTATTTAACGAGGTCGTTATAGAAGGCACTATCTATGTAGACCAATTCCGTCAGACAAGGGGAGAGTTATATTTCCAGGTGCGTGGAGGTATTTAACTTCCACCTCAAACACCCCACTTATAATAATAAATATAATAGCAGGTGGAAACTGTGGATACACAGTCAGAGAGGGAGGGAGGGGATTGATGCAGTTGCCGTATTTGCAGCGAGCTTCAAACCTCGGTTACATTATTCTAAGGGTGAATTTCTTAACGATGTTTTCGAGATGAATTATGAATTATGTCACATTTTGTTGTTATTGCTGTGTTCCGTTGATGTTTCTGGTATGTTCCCAAAACTGACAGTCTCCATATTACCTAAGCGGAGAGGTGTTATTATCTGCTGCCAGAAATGGGAAGACTGGCGTGAGCAATCTTGAAAGCCCAATTTAGAAGTGTACAACCTGTCAACCTATATATTATTTTTATTGGTAATTCGGTCACGTAGTTCACTGTTTCAACGTATTATATACAGGTTGTAAACACATGCTATATGGTGCGATGGAGGATCTTAGACATACTAGTAATATATCTTTACGAGTGCTAATAACCACTCAATAATAATATGATACTGTCAGATATATCACGGGGCATATTATGACATGTTATGACTTCAGCCGCTGTACTTGACCCTATACTGTCTATATATTATAGGTATAAGTACATGGCCAGTATATCAGCCCCCACACGCCAGTATACATGTATCAGCCCCCTCCCTTAGGGGACAACACCGCCAGAGATCGAAGGAAGGGTTTATCCTAGACAATGCAACCACGTTTACACAGGCCTCGGAGGGACTAAATACCTTGCTGGACAGTTAGAGAGGGATAATGGGTGGTGAGGGGGGAATTAAGGGGGTGGGGGGAGAGACAATTTGGGGCGTGTGAGACACCTGTTGCCAGGTTCAAGCCACAAGAATTACAACTTCCAAGGTGAAGGTCGAATAGTTGAGAACAATGTTTTATGGTTGCGTGGTCTACAGCCATCTCCCATATACCCACAATACCAGGCCAGCTATATATATATTAGTTACTAGTATCTAAGAAAATACTGGCCGCTGGACGAGTTCAATGAACTAGGAACTTGTGATTCTAAATATCGACTCGAGTTTCACCTCATTTGGAAATGAAAAGCATGCATGTCCGAGCATAGACCAAGCAATTATAAGCTACGGATAGGAAGATTAACGTATATTATGTCTATATTGGTATCGTTTAATACAGAGGTGGCTATAGCTGACACTATCGTAGATATGGAACTCTGCCATCTGTGTATCATAGCACCGTTTATCGATATATGACGGAACCATATTTCGTACAACAGAAGTCTCTCTAACAGTGTTGATAACGGCTGTCTACAAATATCAGCCATGTGTAATATTCAGTGTGCAGTAAACGGAGTATGTACAGCTTCTCGCTGCTGGAGTAATCGCAATCACTGACACATATATAGGGCATGGCCGGTTGTCTGCAGCATGGAGAAGGTTAAAGGCGAAAACTATAACTAGTTGCTGACTGGATATCGGGTCGTAAAACCTTCATTCTGCGACGCTGTGCCCATTTAAATCTGTCAGTAATACCGTGAAACCGAATCCGTGCGTCTAGCAGTAGCACGTGAGTCTGGCTTTGGACCAAAACCAGAAGCACAGCAGCTGTGTGTGTGTGTGAGAGTATGTGTATGTGTGTGAGAGCACCGAAATAGGAACAACAGGACGACACGGAGCATAAAGAAAACCTGCCCTGTACATTATATCCCGTCAGTCATCACATCTAGGGAATCGCCGTACAGTCAGCGAGTGGTGTACGAGCGAGGTGTAGTGTTAACTAGCGATGCACCTCTGGAAGGAAAACGAGAAGCCATCTCCGATAAATGTCCACAAACATTACAATAATAACGAAGCGACTGACCCAACATTCGCGCACGTGGCATGCCGTTGTTTCTAGCGGATTAATATAGACTGCATGCTTCACGTGCTACACTCACAGGCGGAACCTATAGCTGTGTGGATTTACATATCATTCGTAGCTGGAGACGGAAGGAAAAGTACGAAATTGAGGATCGACGAGGAAGATTGTGAAGTGTTTACTGTATTGATAGCAGTCGGTCAACAATGCGGGGTGATTACCAACATACCTGGTGTAATTAGATATTTTACTACAACGCTGTGTTACCTATACTGAGAGCGTATAGCTGTAGCTATGGGTCATGGTGCATCTTCAGGTGAGCATTAAATTAAATCACTACATGCCTATTATACCTTATCAATCATACCCGTATAGTTTCCTAGTCCTCGCTCATAGGGAGACATTTCAGGTTTTTTTTTAGACCCTCAAACCACACACGAAAATCGATGGTCCTAAACTGCTTAATTCTTGAGAAATGCATACAAATTCACCACTGTGTTTTGTGACACGCCTCCTACGGTTAATATTTGTCAGTGTTTGGGTTTGTAAACAACGTGTCGCGATTCAATGAGCACAATAACTTCGAAAGAATTATTCCCAGTATGTCGAACCTCTCCGCACCGACGAGGTGGGCGATAATTAAGATGCTAATTCAGCATCGGCTGTGACATTGCCGGTGACATCGACGGTCATGTACGATACCCCGGGGAGGATGCAAATCTTCCATGATGGAAACTGGAAACATCCCGGTGAGTTTGTGAGAAATAGGGAAGAAAACGTATACATGTACATGTGCATACAATCTGCAACATATAGCTCCTATATATGTTGCATCGAGCCTCGATCCTTTACTTTAATTCACACTGATTGAGGTATTAATAACGATTGCTGATGAAGCAATGAACCGTGGTATTAGGTACTAGTATACTTAATAAGTATACTGTCAACGTCGCTGACGTATTTTGAATCATCTTTCTGATAGTTATATTGATGAAATTACATATATTATGTTTGTAAATTACGATCTACTAGTATTCTCATGTTGGTAATGCCATGGTCTGACTGTATAGTATATGAACTCTATGACGCTTGGCTGAATACCTGTTATATTATACCCTTAGGATAAACATGATTGATAGGATCCAAAGATACTCCTCTTGTGATAGTGGCTTTATTTATGTCCATATGTATGACTGTCTACTGTACATGTACATGCATCTATACTGCATGCATACACTGTGTACAAAATAATATGCACATTCCACCAACTATACATAGCGTACACGTTGATATGCTATGTGATATACACTCGCTATGCGATTGGTATTAGTAGACAGATAGCTAACATTTAACATGCGTGTGTAATGATCAATATCAACTGTCTAGGCAGGTTGCGCGCGCATGCAGTTAGCGCCTTCCTGTGATGCTTTTTCGGCAGAGAGTCGGCGCGTTATTTATGACATTGTGTGTGAACCTGTACTACAGACGCGTGATCTGCAAATGACGCTCGAGTCTTTCCTAACTGGACAATGGGACACTGCCCGAGGGAATACTTATACAACAATTAAAGCAGTGGTCATTGGATTATATCTGTAGTCAATGCTTAAACGTATCGCGGACTACGTAACATTCCAACAGGACGGGCGGGTATATAATATTATTATAGTGACGTCATTTTTGTGAAAACGTAACATACTAGTAATTATTTGGACTAGTTTCTGCCAGGATACATCCAGAATATAAGCTATGCTATGACGACTATATATATATATACTAGTATATAATTATAGTTGTCCTATCTTTGTGTAATGTACCGTACGAATGGTCGGAATGCATGGCAAAATACGCATGGCTCTTCTATACCGTACATAGCGTTTGTCCGAAAAGCTGGGTTATACTTTATGGCTACAAAATGCACTTACAGTGTTAATGGATGTTTGATTGTCCTACTTTAGAGAAATGCATACCTTAACATCCCAGTCTTGAATGGAGTGTTGCCATGACTCCAAACTTGACTGTACTACTAATGACTGCAGCTGTATCCATAATCACCGTCCATTTCTATAGGGTTACACTGTTACTGTGGTATGGACACTGGTGTAATATATAGCAAGTTAGCCAGGCTGTATTGTGATGGTCAACAATACTGTGCTGTTGTAAATATTGGAAGAGCAGAGACCCCAACAAAACATGGAAAATTATCAGGATTTTTTTTTTATAGTCAAAGTAGGTCTTGTACATATGCAAATGAGAATAATGATGTCATCGTTCCTTGGACTATGGTGGGGGTGTGGGGTGGGGGTGTGGGTTGTGGGGTGTGGGGTGTGGGGGGCGTTTTCATTAAGAGGACAGCATCTTTGTGATAGTTTCTCTGCTCGTCCATAATAGGATAGGTGTATATAACGCTAGTTATCGTAATCGCTCGCTCTCTCTCGCTCTCTCTCTCTCTCTCTCTCTAGATATCTCTCTCTCCGCACACACACACACACACACACACACACACACACACACCCACACACAAATTACACATACACTCAATTATGCCACACACATACATTTACTTCTTTTCTTTCTTTTTGTCTACATACTATAACAGTTGTTATCATTAAGCCTAGTATAGTTTGTGTTGGATGAGCGTCATTATTCTGACAATAGTGGTATCGAAGTGTGACCAGTCGAACGTTCTGTTACAGTGCTGGCACCTGTGACTAATAACATATACATATATATATATATATGCATACATATATATATAGTATATACACTGTATCTATCTATCTATCTATCTATCTGTCACACCATACGACAATAAACATTTCAGCAAACCCTGTTCTCAACCAAATACTCCTATTCCAAATCTCTCACAAGATCGCCTCGGTGGCGCAGTGGTTGGAGCGTCGGCCCGGAGAACGGAAGGTCGTGGGTTCAAATCCTCGGCCGCGTCATACCAAAAGACGTTAAAAGATGGTACGTGTCTCCTGCTTGGCACTCAGCATTACATGTATAAAGCAAGGACAGGTCGGCTCGGAGTCAGTATAATGTGTCTGAGTGGAGTATCCATGCATGTTCTAAATGGCGAATGATACTCCAGTGAACTAGCACTATATAAAGACTGGTGAAATACCCAGACTGGCACAAGCAGTCATATGCACATACACATATGCATATACACTACATACGAGCCGTGATATGGCCACCTTATTGAAAGCGACTTTAACAATTAACAATCTCCCATGAAGAAAAGCAAGTTTAGATTTTCTGAGGAACGGTTACAGATTTTCAAAGACTCCATTCATATAAATACTATACCCATCAGAAGAATTTATTTTAAATAATGTACTTTCATCCTCTGAGACTATGGATGGTCTATGCACATGCGCACATGCATTGTATCTAGGCAGACATTGTGGGCTTCTCGTTACTCCTTGCACTGATCGTCAGCGGAATAACAGCGGCGGAGGTAACACAATACCCTCCAGACTCTCCAGACTCCCAAACAGACGTACAGTTTTCCAGAGCAGTTGTCGGTCGTGATGTAGATATACGTATAGTGTTGTTTTGGTCTATTTGTCGATGTTACGTCGCCAGGGCGGTAATACAGATGAACCCAGAATTATTTACTTTGGAGAGGGGTGTTCATGCACATTTCCATTCCTGTAATAGGCCTAATCCTATCGACACATCTCGGGTGTTTCCGTAACCCACAAGAAAGCTCGACCATGTTTCCATGGCTGACATGACACAAATATTGGCATTATCCCGAGAGGTCTCAAACACTGGGGAAAACGGACACTACTTTGAATGTTACTATGTCACTGTTAGTCAGTGTTCACTCGGATTGTCTATTCTTTGTATAACATATCTGTCTGTATTAGTAATTGAATAATACGACACTTGGAACTCGATAACATATTTGTTTGTTTGGCAATCGGGCCATTCAGAGACTGAACTATTCCTGTGACACACCAGAGGTTGGTTGGTTGGTAATTGGGGTTTAAAGCCGCTTTCAAGAACGTGCTCATATCACGGCTTGTATGCATGTGTGTT
>JAULBO010109987.1:8552-18782 GCA_032355325.1 Clypeosectus delectus | reverse complement strand
CACATGCATACACTGCATACAAGCCGTGATGTGAGCACGTTCTTGAAAGCGGCTTTAAACCCCAATTACCAACCAACTATTTAGAGGTATTATTCTACTTGCAGAGGGACAGATTATCTAAAGAAGAAGGCGATGTTCTACGAGAATGCAACTCGGAGAGTTTCTGGTACCGATGTAAGTAACAGAAGGAGCTCTTCATGCTATACCAGTTACATACATGTATATGTGTCATGTGAGAATTTCTGTAAACGATGTATCATTTTAAAATTGGCATGTTGTTATCAAAGGTTTTACAATGCCTCACTAATCATAATTTAATGCACTATATGAGATTATATTAATCACGTTGTGTTACTATCTTTAAATATTAATATTTATTGCAGTGATCACATTGCAATATTGTAAACTTTCATTAATTTAACATCTCCCATTATCACCTCTGTGACATAATTGTTAGAGCGTCTTCTCGGAGAGCAGAATGGCACGTGTTCAATCACTGGGCAGTCACATCATATACAAATAAGATTTAAAAAAACAAAGATACAAGTTGTTCGCTGCTTGGTGCTCAGCACTGAAAGGGACAGTGATTGGCTCGGTGTCAGTATTATGTGTCTGAATGTGGTATCCATGTTAAAACTGTGCCATTTTGCAGTAAGCTAGCACTATTTAAGTTTAAGACTGATGTAAGTCCAGACTACTACAAGCAGACAAACATGCCTGCAAGTCGTGAAATGAGTGTAAGATCTATAAGTCTGAGCTTTAAAGCGCAAGTTCAACAACAACAAGGGTAACCTTGGTTTCTTGAATTACTTTTTTTTTCACCGATGATTGTATTTTCTCCAGGTGTCCCAATTGGCCTTGGCTTAATGGGTGGATCCCAATATCTTGTGAATGCAGGTAATGTTTCTGTATACATATCATATCATATCCATTGCTAGATTACAATATTGAAGATATTGAAAATCGTTGTCTCAATATTTTCTTGCAATGCTAATAATTCTTACAATATTATTGATTAATTATAATTATTAACTACAAAGTTCAAAATTAATTCAGTACTTAACATTACTAGTATTAAAATTCAATTATAAAATATAATTGAGTACTTGTATTTAGTCTTTTAAAGTTAATGGCATGCAATCACATATTTCTATGATAATCTTTTTTTGCTAGAGATTACATATATTTGCCAAACTTACATTCACATAGCACATATTACATATTTTTTTGTATCTCAAAAAACTTTTCCTTTAATCTATGGTTGGGCAATTCCTTCATATCTATCTGTGTGTAAATATTATTTTCTTTATAATTACTCATCAGTTAAGCGAAAATGTTTAACAATTCATGAAATGTTTTTCGTCATAAAACATGATTTTAATCTAGAGTATAAGTGATATTTTGGCTTACACGAGAGACGGGAACTCCATGAATCATATTGTACCGGTACCCATATACCTTTTTTTTCTGCAGGCATTCTGAAACCTCACCCACGATATGGAGCTCTGTTTAAGAACCTAGGTGAGCGAATGCCAAATAGGAAACGACGTGAGACTAGTCACTGTTGTGGATAAGATTACGAGTTCTAAATCCTGGCACTGCCTGTGTGCAATCTTGCTATACCGTAGTTTGTCTCCAGATGGCACACGCAGGTTAAATATATCATCATGATACGCCATTATACCTGTAATATTAGCAAGTCCTTGAAAGCGGCTTAATGTTCAATGGCAACAATCTTTATAAGGGGTGGGGCTTGTTTGGTTGTACCGTAATTGAAGGTTCCGAGTTCGAATCAGACAACCCCATCCAATATACTAGTATTCCATGAATCCACAATGGGCTATAATTGGGGTCATAAAATACAAGGTTCCGAGTTCGACTGTCTCTCTACTGAAACAAGTTCCACAAGCATTGCACAATACTAGACCGCCTCCGTGGTGTAGTGGTTAGAGCGTCGGCCCTGAGAACGGAAGGTCGTGGGTTCAAATCCTCGGCTGCATCATACCAAAAGAGTTAAGACGTTAAAAGATGGTACTTGTTTTTCCCCTGCTTGGCGTTCAGCATTAAGGAGATAAAGCAAGGACTGGTCGGCTCGGAGTCAGTATAATGTGTCTGAGTGGAGCTATCCATGCATGTTCAAACTGCGGCATGATATTCCAGTAAACTAGCACTATAAAGACTGGGAAATACCCAGACTAGCACAAGCAGTCATATGCACATGCACACATGCATACACTACATACAAACCGTGATATGAGCACATTCTTGAAAGCGGCTTTAAACCCTAGATCACTGCAACGTAATTGAAACCCTGCGAAAAACGTAAATAATTAATTGAATTCTTAGTCTTCATAAAACTGGTTTAAATCCAGACAAGCAGACACACATACACTGGCATGCACATGTGATATAAGTGTAAGAATCTGTAAAGTTGCTGTAGAACCCCAATGGCGTTCGCGGCTGAGAAATCCTCTGGATGGTGCACGTGTACTATCGGCGAACTAGTTTTTACGGAAATTCACGTTGGGTAGGGTTGCCCATATTCCTATATCTATAGACCTGGAAAACCAATGAATAGGTTTTATTAAAATATTATTGCGAAAATGGGCGACTGTCTAGAGACTATATTCGATGCGCATGATTAAACTGGAGGACTCCTAGTGCACAGGCGCCACCTAGTGGAGAATTTTGCGCGCCAACCCCATTTAAAGCAACAATTCAAACTTCTGAATAGTCCTGTCACCTGTATTCTTCTTGGCACGACACCAGGTGCGCTGCTAGTTGGATATATTGTCGGGAAGTTGTCATATTCTGGACACTGTCGTCAGAAGATCCTGGATAAAATACCGGATAGTCGACTTGCTCAGAGCATTAGGAAGAAGGGGTCATACGACGTGGAGACAGAAGAGTGAGTCAGATGTTCACAACTATCTCTGTTCGGCTTAAATCCGTAACCATATTGCACAAGAACACGTCAATATCTTGAAATTTATTTATGTATATTTAAGTATCATAGTTTTATCAATGATTAAATACTCTAATTATTTACCATGCTATGCACGCACCATTTTAGTAAGTGTTGCTATTGACACGATCTAGATTTAATTTACATGTTTGGAGAATTTTAGAAAGGTTTGGACACTGCTCAAGGGACGCAACTCCTGTGCAGTATATCCATGATTCGTTTCTCGCCATAATACTGATGGTCCCTCCTAATACCATTCAGAATGGTACCCAGTAGAGAAAAAACATGTTAACCTTCTAACATCTGCAACATGGGTTGTATATGTACTCCCCAGGGTGTTGAGAGTGAAAACGATCGCAATGATGAGCGCTTTGAGCACTCTTTTGAGTTTGAATTTTGTCTGTTAATAAATATTCACATTAATACATTTCTGCATTATTATTATTGCAATTCAATTGGCCTTGTGGAAATTGGTCACTGTGTTGATATCCGTCACAGGCACAGTCTCCCCAGTTTAGCGATCCCGATCGACACCGAGTCGCGGCGGTCGAACAGAGACGACATGCACAACGCAGACTTCGACACGGACAAGACTCCATACCAGACACCGAAAGGCTTGGACGACAACAACAGGCCGACTATGGATAAACTAGGTGAGGAGCTGAACATAACGTCTGTATGCACATGGATACTGTTGTAGGGAGGCTGATAGCGCAGTCGGTTGAATGGCGGTCTTGGGGGCCAAAAAGTCTCCGGAGCCCGACATCAATGTCATCTTTCTAATGTGATCATAATGGCGTAAATACTATGTATCAAAAAAAAGTAAGTTCTTGGAAATTATTTAAATAAATACTATGAAAAAATTGTCGTCTCCTAGCTTTGCTCATCGGGCTGCTGCTTTGTGCTTGCAAATTATTTTGGGCCACTTTCACAGCTTTAGGATGCACTGTACGTAATATGGCAATGCAGTTATCATTGGCTCGTCAGTGCTGGCAGGTGCTTGCAGTATTCATCGCTGTAGATGCTGCAGGTGTCATCCTTACCTAAAATATTTACGAGTCATCGTATGTGCAGAGGATAAAGCGTCGGCCCAGAGAGCGGAAGGTTGTGGGTTCAAATCCTTGGTCACGTCGTACCAAAAAACGTTAAAAGATGGTACTTGTTGTTCCCCTGCTTGGTGCTGAGCATTAAAGGAGTAAAGCAAGGGGTCGGAGTATCCATGTTCAAACTGGACTAGCACAAGCACATACACATATATGCATACATTACATGCAAACTGTGATATAAGCACGTTCTTGAAAGTGGCTATAAAACCCAATTAACAACAACAACATCATTTGTGCAAAAATCTTGAAAGCAACTCTAAGCGGAATATGCACTGAGTTAGATCTGAAGTGTAATAAACAAGATGTTATACCACAGGACCCCCACAAGAGCGAATTGACGGGGACAATGTTTCTCAACCCAATTTGAAGTCGTATGATGACTTGAGGAAACAGAATCGTGTAGATTACGACCGGCAGATGGCTTCGAGCAACAGTCCAATGAACCAACGGTCATTGCCATCACCTCCTTCACAAGTGACCTCTGGTGAGCAAGGTTTTGATCAAGGGAGGCAATTCCCAAGGCGACCAAAACCAGTATCATCATCAGGTAGGTCTTTAAAGAAATATTTTCATTGTATTAATAAATAATCATGTTTTTTTTCAGACAAAGGTGTTCGCCCCAATATTCAAAATTTATGTTTCTGTTATTCCACAGCAGTAGATCTAGTCTATGGCCTTTATATCCCAATTAAACAAGTGTCCTATCCTAATAGCTTCATGTACAGTATTAGAATTCATTTTTTTCAGCAAAGAATAAGAACCAGTATGGTGACGATTTAGAAGACGTTGGAACATAACCACATCCAGAAAATATGAAGATTTTACTTTAATTACTTGTATTAAAGTTTATCAGTTATTTCCACTAAACCATATCTGTGGTGTGTAGGTATGTGCAATTATTAACCCCTTGCACATCAGGATTGTCAATGGCTGAATACAGTTGACCGTCTCCATGCTGGAGTGATCCAATTATTGTTGTATAGGGCATCTTGGGCTGCCTACAGCAGGGAGATGGTTAAATACAGCATTTTCTATATGTATTTACAGCAGTTAATATTACCTATCTGGTATTTTCATTACTGATTATTATCTTAGTAAAAGCCGAATACTTAAATCCGAAACTTGTACTAGTCCTCAGGTTCTGTTAGCATTTTGGCTTTGGTGCCGAAACATGATTTGGAATGACTATTTAGGAGGGATGAGTTAACGAGCCTGTACACCAGAAGTGAAATGGTAGACGGTAAAATCCTCGTTCGTAAATTATCCTCACCCCCACCCCTTTCCGATGCCTTCTTGAAGATATAATTATCTCATACCGGTATTCAGAGAAATTGGAGAAAACACACCCCACCCCACTGTTTCAAAAATGTTTTGGATCTGCCCCCATGGATATATATATATATAATATTATAGTGACACACATGTACATTGTCGCGTTACTATAGCTGATGGTATAACATTGTATTGTCACTTGTGAACCTAATGTAGACTGACGTTTGTAAGCTAGAGTGCATCGATTGTTTGTGGGCAAGAAAGATAGTACTAGTAACCCTATTGTGCACATGATAAGGAATTTGATATGATTATATTAAATAAAGAACTTGTAGTATTGTTTTGGGTTGGTGTGTATGTGTTTTTGTGTGTGTATATTTCTGGCATAATATGCTGTAAATATATAGTTAACTTTTAAATACATGTAGTATTATATACTAGTATCGAGAAATGGAAAGAACACATTTCTCTGAAATGCACAAATACTGAGTATTTATTTTGAACATGGAGATAGTACAAAGGCATCAATTGGTTGGAGATATGAGACGATCACTTTCATTGGCTGGCGACAAGTGAGCGTCACTTTTATTTAGTGATTCTTTGTGTCTCCATCTCATCTGGAAAAAAGAAATGCACCTCACAAATGGTATAGGATGATGACATTATTTGAACAACCAACCCTCTTCCACTCTTCCCGAACATATGCCCAATCCACTACAACCACTTATAGGAGGTCCAGTTTGAAGGAGGTTACAATACAACATACCGTTCTCTTTCTGAGGTAGTAGCCGATGACGAGGACGACAAGCATGGCGCCCACAAATGGAAGGAGGTAGTGCACGACGTTCACGATGTGGACAGCCAGGATTAACTCTGACCTCAGTTCATCAGCAAGTTTGTCACTTATTGTCACGCTCTGGGGCAAAAATATTCCTAAATTAATTATATCCCGTTGACTAAAATATTGATCTAATTATCCGAGACACACACACACACACACACACACACACACACACACAGAGAGAGAGAGAGAGTCGCACACAAACAGAGAGAGGGGGAGTCACACACAAACAGAGAGAGAGAGAGAGAGAGAGAGTCACACACAAACATAACATGTATACAATGTAAAGGGTCTAATACACATGCGCTATCAGCTGAGCCAACGGCATCTTAACTTTTAGCTTGGCATTTTACAGTCTGTATGACCCACAACATCAATAAACACTATACTAGAAAATACACTGTAACTGCAGATACTAGTATATTGAATTGTTTAAAGTACTACCGGTATACAGATAAATCTCCTTGCCTAATTAGATGTCTCTGGACGTCACGTGGAGTACTTGTATACAACGTTAAAATTACTTAAATCAAAGTCGGATTAAACACTCTGGTACACTATCAGAGTAACATGGTAGAAGTATATAACACTTCCTCAAGCTACAATACCTTTATTCACCGATAAAAAAAATAGTCATTTAGCTACATGTATATATATACACAACATACTACTATACACTGGAGACAGTTACGAATATATTGGGTGCATCGCCTACAGTAAATATGGATTCGGCAAACGAAATGAAACCGGGCACATATTATATACATGTATGTCCTAATATTCTTGCCGTGTTCTGTAATTGGCAGCTGTAAGGACACTGATTACTAAACTAGTATCGCTACGATACCGTCAATTTTACCTCATTAAACCACAGTATAGGGTGGAAATATGTCCTTGCGTTTTTCAGTTGCCTGAAACGCAAAATGTTGAAAAATTGATTAATTGTATACTAGTACTCTAAACACTCCACCAGTTCCTTTCAGACGGCTTGTATACTACTACGTACTGGTGAAATACCCAGACTGGCACAATCAGTCACATACACATAGTATACACACATGAATACACTGAATACAAGCCGTGATATGAGCACGTTCTTGAAAGCGGCTTTAAACCCCAATTAACAACAACAACTCTGTACATGTATTATATTTAATATACTAGTATTAGGAATATATATATAAATACATGTGTATATAATTATATTCTGTATAAGCCAGTCACGTATTTCAGTATTTCTTGGTACTTGGAAGTGACCTTTCCAAAACGATCGTGATATGTTGCAGGTGTGATCATGTCGTACCTAAGCTTGCAGGTGTGATCATGTACCTAAGCTGGCAAGCTTGCATGTGTGATCATGTCGTACCTAAGCTGGCAAGCTTGTAGTTGTGATCATGTACCTTAAGCTTGCAGGTGTGATCATGTCGTACCTAAGCTGGCAAGCTTGCAGGTGTGATCATGTCGTACCTAAGCTGGCACAGGTATAATCATCGGTATCTAAGCTGGAAAGTCTAATATCTGCGACACGATTAAGAAAGCGGCTCTGCCCAACGATGCGTAAAATATACTGCGAGATCTTAAACCATTTACAATTGTAGGGCGATCTCACCAAGCACTGGAGAAGTTGGACACATATACACCAATTTGTAAACGAATCTTTGCGTCCATCGGCACACCCGTCATCTGTAATCCAAATAATAATAATATGGCATTGCACGTATATTATCATTATTAATATAAAAAAAATAATAATAGAACGTTTGAATAGAGCATTAGCTCCAATGAAATTGTAATTTTCACCACGATTACATGGTTGTATACATTCAGATGTGGGAAATCGGGTTTTGTTCCGCAGTTACTAGTATGTATTCTTAATAATTAATCGCGTCATTACGTGCATACAGATATTGATTAAAGAACTATTTTACCGGTTCAAAATCAATGAAGGACTGATGCTGTTGCTTGTCAGGATGCAAACCTTCTACACCATTTATCACTTCCGGGTCACCTCCCAGAAAATGAGGATAGGACAATACTGCCGATGAACCTGTTAATAATTATGAGAGCGACTGAGATCGTGTACTAGTATATCAATAATACGATGAAATAACACGTGCGTATGTGTACATTTTCTAGATAATAATTAGTTTAGCTGGAACCACGGGTTGTGATTGATTACTGCGATAGCAAAACATCCGTATATGTCTTGGTATTGTACATTTATATAACACTAGTACTAACGAAGCAAGAGCATACATGGCGCGTAAGCCGACACAAACTATGGGCCACGGTCAGACAAATTGGCCCAAACATACACTTGCACATACTATAGATAAGAACAACTTTACGAGTGGAAATACTGTTTCTATAGATGATTAATTACACGTACACACCGTTTCTGCATGCGGATGAATTGAGAACGCCGCTTGGCATACAATGGGTTACATCTGGTGTACAGAAGCCAACGTTGTTTGAGTTAACCAGGCCACTCTCCAGTAAAGAGGCGGGAAGAACATAGCGGTAGGTGTCTATAGATTTGACGTTCGTCTCGCGCTCATAGTCCAGGTATAGCGTTCTGTAAACGAAAGTTGTTGTTGTTGTTGTTGTTGTTGTTGTTTACAAAATGTATTTATTGTGATGCACGAGGTACTAGTAATTAAATTGATTTGGAGGTTAATCGATTCGCTTATATTACATTGCCATATTTTACGCCTCGGGTTGGTATGACGCGACAGGGAATCAAAGCCCCGACCTTCCGCTCTCCGGGCCGACACTAACCACTACGCTACAGAGACGAAGGTTGTCAGCATGTATAGATAGGGTACCATAGATAGGCCTACATTTGCAAACTGACCTGCAAGCTTCAGCTGAATAAAAGTACAGGGTGTCTTTATTCAGGAATGGTGGAAACAACGTTCCATCTGAAATACCAAGGAACTAGAACTGAAAATATAAAGTACGTTCGATATTCTCTTCATAATTGTTGAGAGTATACCTATCGATAATATAATATTATATTTCAAATATTTTTTCAGATTAAAACTCGTTTTTAGATATTGTTTTCCTCGATCTCTCTTCAGTTAAGACTAAATAGTAATAATATGATAATACAACCTAATGCAAATCTTTACTCAGTGTTTGCTCTTTACTCAGTATAATGCTATTATATGAAGGATATTAAATGTCCAACCACCCCAATAAACCCTATACCCACACCCAACCCAAGGATATTAAATAATTTTAATCTCCAAAATTATACATTTTCGAACTACATTTATTTCATATTTAATACCGAGTGTCGAATTTGCGTTCAAATCCTAAACATAATCACGTCTAGATGATGCTTTTAATACTATATTCTAATATAATCATTGATGTTTCTCATCACAAATTACCTGTTCCGTTGATCATTCTGGCTGCTGGGCTTGACCAATACGGCACATTCCTTCAGACAACAAAACTATACATGTATCACTTTAAATGTCGATCGCGCCCATTACTTGAGTACCCCATTCTCGCAGTGTACTTCACTTCACGGAATTAAAGTACCCTATTGCGGTGCAAGAATGGAGTTACTCGAGACTGTTGGCTATATAGCCAGTATTATACATGTACATGTAGGTGAGAGCCAACAACTTAGAGAAACTCATTAAAAAAATGTTTGGTTGTGTTTTGGAGGTTTTTTTTCAACGAATGGGAATTAATTAGAACCGCAGCCAAGATACTCTTTCCTTCATGTGACAGCTTGTCAGGTTCGGACAGAAGAACAGCTGTAGTGCTGAAAGTTGCAGTAAACCCGCAAGCACCGACTACTGCACTGCCGAGCCAAGGACGATAAATGCACTCTCAAAGAACACACAGCGCATTCTAAAGGCCATTAATATAGATGTATCTCTAACTGTTCTTTAGAATGGGTACAATATACATGTATATTTAAGTCATATTTGGGACAATTACGTTTTAAAATATTGTTTATCATCTATGTAATATTATTCTGCTTGCCTTAGTCTCCACTTTGCTAAGCGAAATTGCAGCATTATGCATAT
>JAULBO010109765.1:0-10569 GCA_032355325.1 Clypeosectus delectus | reverse complement strand
GGTCCGACTCGTCTTCGCTATGAACAATGTGGTCCGACGTGGTATGGTCCGACTCGTCCATGGTCCGACTCGTCCATACACCTTCAATACAGAAGGGTACTAGCCAGAGATATCAAATCTTGAAAAATTTGCCTTCTTGTGGTAAAACGTTGACAAGCGACAATCCAGCCACTATAACTCAGCTATGTAAATGTTGGCACATTGTTAAAAAGCGAGTAAAACGTTCATGCCATCTAGCGAAGTACATTTGGCTGGCACGCCCCATTGTACCCTAGACAAGTGTAAACACAGATATCCAATTAACAGTGATAATGCAACTAATAATGAATGACTAATGGTGGTTACTTTATTCCTCAGCACAATCCAGCAATGGAATTTATATCCTACATTATATCCTACATAATCTAACCTATTCTCGCAGTGACGTTAAACAACAAATCAATCAATCAACATAATCTAATCTGTTAATTATGTTAAACTCATTAATGGTTGAACCGTTCATGAACATGTATGCCCAGGTGTTAATATTGGCACTAGCCCTGTAGCCAAAGCCAATATGCCCAACACTATTAAAGGTTTCCATCCCAAGGTCGAGTTCAAATTTAGGATTTATTAAGCTTTTACCCTATGTTATTATAATCAGGACTAGTGCTCTAAAAGGTTATTATTAAAACCGCTGTTTGTACATTAGGTTACAATAGGTATTTAACATTTCACCTACTGCATTTAATGAAAAGAAAAGGTAGTAAGGAAGAAGTTTTATAATTAATTTGTTCTTTTGTGAAGTTCTTGATCAGTGGTTTCCAAATGAGTCATAAATTTGTTCTAACTAATCTAAATGTTATACAGACTTCAAACGGATCGTGGAGTTATCTGTCCTGTAATTAAAGTGAGTGTAGCATATGTACTCAGTGGATACCACAGTTTGCAACATTCTATCGTGGCATATTTGACTGATTGTGCTAACACATACCTGTGACTTGGTTATTTTTAAGTCTCAGAAGGAGTTGTGATTTCGATACAGTCCTACAAATATATATTCTACCTAGGTGTTGACTGAAAGCCAGTCACACAGCGTGCAACGTATTATATATTATATACAGTGTCCAGTGGTCCCCTCTGTCCTGTTTGTCTAGTATCGCTAGTTGTAATTCAACATCTGCCCCCATTGTCAGGAGAATCGTATGAGAGGCCTCGTCTGTCTGTGATGTTCGCTATAAATCCCTGATCATTATCACATTTTATTGGGAATAATAGTCAAAATCTTTACGATGTGTGTTCAAGTTGTCCTCATGAGGTCAAGTGTATTTCTTTAAGGTTAGCTGGCTGTACTTGTCTTGTATACGTAGGTTGAAACAATTTGTATGTACATATATATAACATATACTAACTAGTACAAATGTGGACCGGAATGCTCAAATAGTAATTTAGAAGTATATATATGAATTTATATATATATATATATTATATTTGTACTGTAATATTATATAAATATATGTTTTGTCCCTATTTCTATGATAATATTTTGTATTATTATAATTATTAAGATCTATACATGTCTATGTACAGACGGCAAAGTCACACTTATAAGTTGTAAGTAAGATGTCAATTACATTTGCTTGAAGTATGTAATTAGTGTTACATTTTACAGTACACAGCCACCCTCGAGGGTTGAATCATGGCTGATGGTGTTACATTACACATCCACCTGTCTCATCTTTGAAGTTCGTTTGTGCAAACAATGAACTTTACATGTAACATTGTATGCAGTTTAACTTGACATACTATCATCTTGCATGTCTCCCCAAATAGAACGGCTATGTTAAATTCAGCGAGTTTCCTTGTATCAGTGTCTCAGTCGGCAATATTATTGCAACAAGTTTTGAGGCAGGTTTCATAGCCATTCTCGGTTAGATTTTGGTAGTTTCACACATCTGTTTTATTTACAAGGATATCATAGAGAGAAGAACGTAATGTATTAGCAAATTCATTGTACAGTAGACTTAATTACTAGAGATGGGCGTTTCTTGGTCTAGGTAAATAGGTCATACAGAATACACAACATTAATTTAATATTAAACTTAAAGTGTAACATACATGTTTTAACTACTCCACTGCATAATATTTGGGTATGCATTGAAACCCTTCTCCTTTCTGTTAAATTTCAAATAAATCTTTCTACTGTTTAAAGTTTAAATTTGTGATTGAATTTATATACTAACAACTGTTAGTCAATCTCTAAAATACATTGAACTTAGCTTCTATAATTATATATCTTTGAAATTCATTAGGTATTTTAAAGTATATAAAATATACTAGTAAATTAGCTTGTTATGAATATTGGCGTGGAGCAAACTAATACCATCAATGTATGTACTGCAGGCTGGAAGCGTGGGGAATTCGAGGGGTTCATCCTGACTGGCGGCCGCCCACTTCACTCAGTGCTGGACAACTACAACAAGACGGTCGACGGCATCATTGACAGCGAGAAGAAGATACAGCAAGATGACAAGCAGGAAAATGATGCCAAGGACGATGATGCCAGTCAGGTAAGCAAACTTTAAATGTTGATTTGTATCCCATTTTAAATGTTCAGCTTAATAGCGTTAACATTCAGGGTATCCTTTCATGAAGAGCTCTCTTATCCACTAAGAAACCATAACTAAACGTTCTCTTTGCCGGTAGCTAATACACTGCACAGGAAGCACTATAGTCTCTTAGCAGACAAGAGAGCTTTGCCAAAGGATGCCCAGGTATGCTTCATCATGTTATGTGAAATAGTAAAATAATAGCCAGTTTTCAGCCAAAGTTTACTTATATTGTATATATTATATATATATTCCACTAAGGAAAACAGATGGCTATCAACCATAGCAGGAATAGACACATCTAAAAGCTACTAGCCTAATAATTCAAATAATAAATTGTATACAGAACATGGCATTTCAACTAGTCCTTAGGAATTCTTTAACATTGAGGGAAATAGCTCGGTCTAGTGTTAAGTTATATGCCTGTAGTCAATGGATGTTCTAATAATTATATCTGAATAGTTGACCCTTAACGTTACTTGATTGATTGATTTGTTGTTTAACGTCACTGCGAGAATATTTCACCCAGACGTGACGATCTTAACGTTACTAAACGTTACTAAACATGATGCCAAATGATTGTATGGTTCCGCCCCTAACTTCTGCTAAAGGGTGTGCCTTCACTTCCAGGTAGGGGAGGAGATGGAAGAGGATCTGGAGTCGGGGCTAGGTACATGGGACGTCCTCGAGAAGGCTCAGGTACAGCTTGAGGAACTCAATCTCAGGGATGCCGAGAGACTGTTCCTGAAAGCGCACCTCAGACTGGAAGACGATCCGGAGGAGAACTACAGGTCCCGTATCGAGATCTACATCGGGCTAGCCGACACCTGCACCAGGAAAAGTCGCACGAGTCGCCAGAGTCCTCTCGAGTGGCAGTGGCTGTGCATCCATGCCACAACTCTGCTTCAGGAGGCCGTGGAGATGTGTCAGACGGAGATCGACTTGGAGCAGGAAAACCAGTGGATGGAGTGGTATCAGTCCAAGAAGAAGTGGGCCCTCAACAGAATCAAAGGACTTCAGGATGTTCTTGCGAGGACGATTCACAACTGGCTGAGGGAGAACTGGAGAGTTGTGGATCCATATCACACTCAGAATGTCATGGGGTCTCTGACACCAACGACCTCCTCCAAATTTCCGCTCTCCAGTATGCTAGGACTGGGCGTAAAGCCGTACCAATCAGGATTCATCACTCAGTCCTTCAGTCTGGAGAGCCTTCACGAAGCACCGACGATGGAGGCCATGACCGTCGGGAATGCAAACTGGTTTCGAAGGCTACAGCTTTACTGCAGAAGAAGGCTGCACAACAAAGACATCCAGGCCATCATGGACGAGGTTCTGCAGTTCAGAGGACCTCTTCACTCGGACAAAGGTTCTTCTCAAAGGTTGAGCATCGACACCCTCAATAGTGGCAGCGATGTGGATCTCAGTGATGTAGACTCCGAGCCGAGGATCAATTCAGGTGTGAAACAAAATCCACTAAGTCATGAACTTGCAACTAATAACGTAGACCAGAGAGGGTGGAGTTTCTTCTTGGAGGAGAGGAACAGTTTCGAGATAGACAGCATTGTTGAGTTGGCCTCTGGATCAGGAAATTCTGTTGATAGGTGTGGTGCTACATCTCATGATGATGTAGACATTAAAATGGAAGTTCCGGTTAAGAAAGATTTTGTTTCTCCACTTCAAGAGCATCCCATTAAGCTAGTGATCGCCAAAGTGTTCCACAAAGTTGTTGAAAAACTTCTCGAGGAAGAAGAGTATCAGAAAGCCGAAATGCTGTGCGAAGAAATCCTGCAAATTGTTGACGACATCCAGGATGGAACTGTACGTCTGCTCCGATTCAGCGCACAGCTCATGCAGAACATAGGTCTCCTGTGTCGGAGGCAAGGGGATGCATCCAAGGGTATGGTGCATCTGGAAAAGGCGCTAGAGATTTTCCGGGACCTTCAAGAACATGATGCCCACAGAGAGGTGGCCCTGGTTCTCATTGACCTTGGCAATGCTCATGTTTCAACGGCCCTGAGTGAAGACAACGTTTACAAGTACATCATAGCGGCGATGAGTGAATTCTTTGAGAAGGAAGCTTCGGACGAAACGGACAGTGGCGGATCCAGTCCAGAAAACAAAAAGCTTGACGACACAGTAACGCCGGAAGAGCTGACCAGCATCAATTCAGCAATCACGTGCTACAGCGAAGCTCTCATGGTGCTGGAAAACAATGACGATGGAAATGTAGACAATGTAGCAAAGGCTTTAATGAAGTTAGGAGATTGTTATTTTGTGCTTAAGAGCTACGCAGATGCTCTTGAATCGTACGAAAAATCAAGGAATTATTTCGGAGCTTCCGTTGTGTGTGGGAAAGAATCGCTCTTGCAGAATGCTCATGTGTTGTGTATGTTGGGGGTCTCGACCTTTATGCTGCACGTGTACCCTCGAGCTGCAACTATTTTTGAACTGGCCAACAGAATGGTGAGGCAGGCTCAATTCGCTCATAGACTGGATCCCGAGGCGTTCTTCCAAGGACTCCTCCACTCGCTACTGGGAATCTCCTACTACAAAATGAAGTCGTATCACAAGTGTGTTTCCATGTGTTATCAAGCATTTGAACTCTTTTGGAACCTGTATGGAGAAAAGATTCCCGAACTGCCAAAGGAGAAGTTTTGGTTAGTTTGTCAGAACCTATACATCTTGGGCAATTCATACAACGTGTTAAACTTACAACATAAAGCAATTAAATTTTTAAACATAGGTCGGGAACTCATGCGAGAGAGCAAGAATGGACAAAAGCGACAATTCATGAGAATTTTGCAGATTTTAGGCGATTGCTATTTTGCACAATACGATTACAAAACTGCTTTAGTATACTACAACGAGGCACTGGACTTTGGTAACCATGAAAACGAGCAGGAGTTGCCAAGTCGAGAACTGACGACTGAGGAAATGAATCAAACGTCCGACGACATGGCCTTGCACAACCAGCTTCTCAGCCGATCCGCAGACGCACACATAAGCATGAACCAGTACCAGAACGCTGTTCACTACCTCGAACAGGCCCGAGACATTCAGGACGTCCTGGGTTCTGACATCAAAGGAGATCTGGTGTCTACGCTGTACCAGCTGGGCCAGATGCATTCCTTTGCCGGAGATGTGGACAAAGCCATCGACTCGTACATGGATAGTATCGAAATCAGCAAAGAACTCGGCGACGGCGAAGTGGGAGCGGAACTGTGCACCATGCTGGGAAATCTGGCAACCATGTGCTACGTGAAAGCTTGCATCTGCGAATCCATCGATCAGGAGTTGGAGATGATTCTGAAGGCTGAGCAGTACTTCCAGGACGCCATTGCCATAAGGATGAAGCAAAGTGTTTGTGTGAAGTATGCTAACTTCCTGTACAGCCAGGGAAACTACGACGATGCCATTCTGTATCTCGAGGATGCGCTGAAAGCTCACAGGGAAACGGACGACATTGTGTTCGGAGGTTTGGAGAAGGTGACACTTCCAGAGCCTCTTCAAGACGAAGTCGACGCTCAGGAAGAGGTGGTGATGCCGGCAGCTTGTCTCGGGAAGTACATCCTCATCATCTCAAACGCAATGCTGAGGAACATTCCTGAAGCAGAGAAATGGGCTATAAGTCTAATGGGAGATGTTTATGAAAACGATATTCCTTTCCTGTGGTCTGTTTTGGGTTATGCTTTCATGGAACTGCAGCTGTTTGAGGACGCTGCGATCAGTTTTGCCATGGCTGTTGGTTTGGATCCCGAGTACAACTTGGCCATTGACAACCACTGCCTTTGTTCATTCATTGCCGCACTTGTAACTTTTCAGACGGCTGTCGAGAACTTCTTCGTCTATTATAGGATTTGGTATGAAGATAAAAGCTTGCCAGAGCTAGGAGAAGGAACAGGATACTGACTCCAACTGTTGGTCACAAGAGTGTTCCAGTAGCTTGTCATGTCACAGAGTGAGTGAAGAAAACTGTTAGATCGAGTAAGTGCACAAACCAGGTTGTCACGATCACAACGATCACAACGAAGTAACTAAGCTATAATTGAAGTAGCCTCCGAGTGTTCGGTATGATACTAAACAGGCAACATGACAATAGCTATTTGTATGGCGGTATGCAGTATAAAGTCTCTCATAAATAGTATTAACATCCATCTCTATAAGAATCCACTTTACTTGTCAATTACATTTATTCCTAATATGGAAGCCGAAGGAAACTGTTTAGTAGTACATTAAATTTGTTTGTTTTTTAATTATTTTTATGAATACCATGATTAAATTTTGAATGGTTCAATTTATAAATGTTATTAAATACTTTAGTATTCATATTATTTTCACAATGAACAGACAACGGTAATATTTATTTATATAATTTAACAAATTTGAATGGAATAAAAATGTTGGTATCAATGGATAAAAAGAGTACCAGTAAACTAAGTACTGGAATATAGATATTTTATTTCACTTGAAATGGGCTTGGAAAGATGTACATGGTACATGTAGTTGACAGTAAAGTGCTCACAGATTTGTAGTGTCGGGTGACATTGATTAATGACCAGGTTCCGCAGTGGTTGCTTGCATGGGTGAGACTTCAAAGCTCGTCATGGAGGAGCAGGATTCTCCCCACATTCAGGTTTGAATGTCAGACCAATTAACTGAAGCATTTCAATTTATGAATGAAAATACTATGGCCTTTATAGCGACAGGGTTGTACATAGCCCATACTGTGTGCATAATAGCTGCTGTGAGTTTAAAATAGATATTCTTTTATTTTCTCTTTCCATACTAGTATAGGAAGTGATATTTATTTCTATGATATTGAAACTAGCAAGTTGTCCATGTTTTATGTACTAAATATAAAATTAGGAGTTTGTCCACAACAGTAACAACATTATTTCACCATCAGCATGAACAATAAAACAGGTTAAACAAGGTTTTAAACCTGAACAGCTACCAGACAGGAGTAATGTTTGTCTGGAGGTGAAGGCAAAAAGAGCGTTACCACGGTTACATTCTTGCCCTGTTGAAGATGTGTGCAAGACTGGGTCATAGCTACTGATGGTGTTACAAGTTGTTAACTCTTTGGGTTTCTGTTACTATTTAAACTATTATGAGATATTACTTTCAATTCAGCAATTTTTAAAGTAAATTTTTCTAACAAATGTGTAATTTTATCAAACTGGTATTTAAAGATAGTTACTTATCAATTTAAAGCTGATAAAGTAATTATAAGTATAAGAAAGTTAAGAAACAGACATACACATGTACGCATGTGTGAACACACACACACGCACTTTAAAAGTACCGTACATTTAATAGTTTATCCACTTTTACATCATAGCTTCCTGTGTCGCAGTGTATGCAAACGTATCAATTGAATGTCAGTTTGGACACCCAGCTGCACTTATTTTTGTATAGATTCTGAAATGTCAAATACTAGTATACCAAAAAGCAAGATTGATATGCCATAATTAATATTAAAATTGCAGCTGTCATTGTCAGAATCATACTGGGTGTTCATTAATTATAAATACTTACCGGTAATTATATTTATAACAATGCTCTAACAATGCTTCATCCAAAGATGGCATTCATGGTCTGTCCATAATTATTATAATTACGTTTCAGCAATGGCGTGCCTGTGAATAATATAATTATCATTATTACCGTAGTTATGCAATGATTACTAGTACTAGTAATCAATACTTTTGATGTTAATGTTAAATAATGAGCATACAACCTGAATATATTACTGATCTAGTACTGAATGGAATGGGGTTGGTAGAATCACACCAATCTTACATTGTTACTGAGATTCGTGACGTAAATATCACTTTAGAAAAACCCACTAATCTCTTCTTTTTAGTAATACCCATATATGATAATAATAAGAATGCTTTCACAATTTATGAATGTTTATATTTGATGATTAATTATAAACAATGTGAATTTGAAATTTATCAAGTTATACCTAATAGGTACCATTGATTTCACAGGTCTACACAAGTTTCTAAAGGCAACTCCTACAGGCTATAGTGTGTAATCTCAGCTTTTATAAATAATTAACATATAATCCATATTTTGTACATTCATCATTACTCAAGAATAATTTAGAATTTACCTTTAGTATTAATGATTTTTAAACAATTGGGTACCGGTATTCAATATTTTGATTTGAATTTTTTACTCACTGCAATTATTTTTAATTGGGTATTCTGTAATTTGCTTAGACTCGCCTGGCAGTATTTTACTCTTGAACACTCGGCTTATCTGGAGCACTGAGCTAAAGTAATGATCGTGAGAAACTGTTTGTGAGATGAGAACATAATCATGTTGTTTTTTAAATGCAAGGTAAATACCACAACACACGGCAATAAACATTGTACAACTTTTCTACTCTTGTCACCATGGTCACCGCATCTCGCTAAGTTTATACACACTATATTTCAATATTTTCATTACCCCGTTTTTGCAATACTAATGCAAATATCGATCTGTTGTCGACAGTTTGACTCATTACAGCTCGATAAGCTACTTTGAGATCAGCAATCTCTTGGCAGTGTACTGAAATGTGCAAGCTTTACAAGTGATATTGATATATGTACATGTACAATAATGCAGTGATTCATGCTGTCATATGTTTTTAACTAATTTGGAATATTATACGTCTGTCGTTTTCCATAAACAAATTGTTGCAAACATTCGATAACGATGTTCAAGATATTGTTTCAGTTTGATTAACATGGAAAAAGTAATCACTTGAAGCAAAATAATTTGTGTTTGCATTACAGATTACTTTTGTATAAGGGCATCTCTGGTTGCCCATATGTAGTAAAACTGGATCACAGTTAAACTGGATGTTGCACAGCTGCCTTATTGAAAACGAAAATATGTTTATGTAATTTGTCATATATTCAGCAGAGTTCAGATGTAACTGCCGGTTATATAAATTAATTCAGAGATCATATTCTAACCAGTTTATTTCACTTCTACTTAAAGCTTATGTTAAAACTAGATTTATAAGCAAATGCATGTTAAAAAAATAACGTAATAATGAAGCAGGTGATGCATGACAATAGTACATAGTTCACTTGTGTAACATGACCTAGGTACCGGTAATGTACTAGTACAACAGGCATGTACACAGGTCGTACTACTCGCAATCCTACCTGAATAAGATAAAGAAAAGCACTGCCGAACAAACTAACATCCAACTGAATCACACTTTTGTTAGATCTACAAATACATTCATGCGTAACATGCCGACAAGTTTTTTAATCTGTACCACTGAGGGTATGCATTTATAAGCATTTTCATTGTCATGTTAAGTTTCTGACCCCGAGCCCCGGTGAGTCGATGCAGGTTAATGTCCTGGTTCGGCAACTTTGCCGCGTTCATTCTTCCAGACGTTGCGATCTCCATAAAGAACGCAGTGACCACAGGCATGAATGTCATGCAAGCATTGAATCACCTGTATGCTGTGTGACAAGAACAGCATCCACTAAAGCATATCGTCCCCTCGCAAATACGTAATGCTTCTAGTTCAACTGAGTGGTGGTTTTTTTAATAATCATAATCACGAATATACAATGTAAGCAATCATACTTCATGTGCTATTACCGGTATGTCCAGTGAACCAAACAAATAGTTAGATGCATTTATCTGTAGCCTATTATTATGTACAATCATGTATGTGTATCATTAAAACTAAACTATTACTTTGTATTTTCTGTAGAAGTTAACCCAGGTTTCTCTTAATATCAGTAGTGAGTACTAATAATTAATCCAGAATAGAGGGTTCATATTTTGCATTTCTATTCCTTCATTAATACATTCCTGTATTAAAGTACACCAAGTTACAAATTCCGGAAATTCATAATGAATTTCCATTGTCACATTACATAGAGATTATCGTATGTCTATTTCCATATCGTACCCTATATCGGCCCGAGACTCCCATATTGGCCAGAGGGCCGTA
>JAULBO010109433.1:0-10575 GCA_032355325.1 Clypeosectus delectus | reverse complement strand
GAGGTTGGGGGGGGGGGGGGTATTGGAGGAAGTATTGCGTGCTGGTAATTGAAAGACATATATGTAAGTCAGCGAGACGTTCTCCACATCATTAGCTCTTCCACGAGAGCCGGGTACCGTGGACCTCCCGAGGAAAAGAATTGTAAGTCTGTGACAAACTCTTCTCGAGGAGCAGATTTAATTGGCTTTCAGTGAGCTGCAAGTTGGGCCTCTCCCATGTACTTAACCCTCTTGATCAGGCTGAATTAGCCCCTCCCTGTCCAGCCAGGCAGACAGACAGACTTAACACTCCAAGAGTTGCCCAAATCCGCAGGGTGCTGCCAGGACACATGTGAAACGAAAATCGAATCAATCTGGCTGCTTATTGGAGCCTTTACCGAGCTTGCTGCCCCGTAATACACAGAGATAAGCAGCAGATATGTGAACAGCAGATACGTGAATATGAACACCAGCTTTGCCACCTACAGGGTGCGCTGGAATGCAAGCCCAAAAAAAAAAAGACCCACCAATGACTTTGGAAATGGTTTACCTAACACATAAATTTTATCTGCGGTCAGAGTTTCAACTATAAAATGCAACTTGTTTACGTTTCATTACCCAAGTTGCGATTGTAGTGATCTTAGGGAGGAGAATTCTTTTAGTGTTACCGTGTAAAACTTGATTATATTGTTTCTAGCTTCTTGCTCTTTATCAAGAAAGGATATATAACGAAAACTGATGATAAAAATGTATGCAAACCAATTTTGTACAAAAATACAACCACATTGGGCTCTTTTTAATTACCAGAAGAAAGATGAAAAATTGTATGAAGCTATCTCACGAACGTGACATCCACACTACACTTATCGCTAGAACATGTAATTTTGTATTGATAGAGGCGACTAAAATATCTCCTACTGAAAATAATTCAACCACAGAGAAAAATGAACAGGTGGATAGTGGGGGCTAATACTATCACATACTAGTAACTCTAGAAAAGACATGGCATGAAGACATGTTTTTTTCCTTTTGAATTAACTGGTTCATGAATTATGTTCTCTTCTCGGCTGTCAAATGATGAAGTTAATTTGGAATGTAAACATTTAGTAAACCAGATTGGAAATCGTTGCTCTGCATGTACGCGATTCCTAAGGATTAAACCCTATACTTCCTCTGTTGAGTGGTTATGGAGTTTAACATCGCTGTGGGAATCATTTCACCAGTTGGTGAAGTTATTTCATCTTGGAACCGGTGTTTATTGACATTGAATAACTTGGAAGGACATCGTGGAATCAAGATATCTTAATAATTTACCTATTGTCCATCTCCAGTGTGGTGCGAGTTCAGATTTGCTCCGAGGTCTCTGATAAATCGAGCCCGTGGCTTAAAGGTAGGTAAACAGACCCTACTTCAGATGGACATGCAATACTGACTCTCATGCTTTGGACTTTCGCACATTCCACGAGGCTAACTCCCATCTAAATGGTTCCGTTTTACCAAAAGCTGAATTTCGATACAGAAACCGTCTCCGCTGGCAAAGGGCAGGCAACCCAGATGCACACAAAAGGCTGTGCCTGGAGCCGTCCCTCCACCCAGATGCAATCTTTCCACCCCGGTGAACAGTATTGTCACTTCCTCACTGAATTCCAGCCGCACAAAGCCTAGACTGGCTGATGTTCTTTTCCTGGCGGTATTACCGTCGTCCATTGTGAGGGTTCCTCATTTGAGGGAGCAGTCGCGCTGTTCAGAAGGTGGGGGCGCAATTAGAGGCTACAGGGATCATAGATACAGCCAGAGATAGGCTTCATGTGCTTTTCCCCCAGACCATGCTTACACCGAGCCAAGCCAAGCGGAAAAGAGTCGTGGGCCTTGTTTAGGGTCACTGATTACCTATATTGGAGGCTGGGTTCTCCTTTTTTTTTTTATAAGAACCTCAATTTGAAAACTCTTTAAAGTCTCGTCACTGGCTTGAGAGGAATCTTTTGTAGTTGAATCATCGAGACATGGCTGTGTAGCAACAGCTCTTGTTGTTCCAGTAGCTCCTTTAGAGGACATCCCAGTGTGTATCACTGATACCATAGCACAGAGAATCCATTACAAATACATATATAAAGCCATATAAATTTGTTTTCAATTTAATCTAATGAACAAGAATTCCAGAGCATGAATACTTGGAAGTTGATAAAGTTCCCAGCAAAGTCTTCATGGTCATATATATATATATATATACACAGGTCAGTTATATATACGTTTCCAAGATCGTCTCCCTTGACTACCATCTTCTGTCTGTGAGGTGGCAAGTGCCAACACCCAGTGCCAAAATCATAATGGCCACTGTAGCCAGGGAGATAATTCCTACCTCCGCAGATAAGCCATAAACATTCCGTGAATGCCTCCCTAAAAGAAGAGCTCTCTTCTCGGAGGTAATGCAGGCAGTTATTGTCCGTACACAATCTCGTCTCATTACCTGCAGTAGAACCACAATCTCATGGAGATAGCTCGCGTATAATCCATTCATTATTTATTCAACTTGAACATTTCCATTGATAAGCGGTGGGCAAACTTGTATAATAATAGAGGGAAGTAAATGGTAATGTTGTAAGTCCCCGAAGTGCAGAGGAACAAGGCATCTAGCAATAAGCATGTAAGTGTCTGTTATTCCTGAGAGATTCTGGCAACATAGGAATCCTAGACCAAGAAAATCCTACGGGATCTTGTGGCTACAAAGTTGAAAGACTTGTGCCAAAATATTTTGACCCTGTCAATTGCAGCGTGGAAGAAATGCTTGAGGGGTATTTTCCAAGAAAGCCAGAAATACAATCTGTTGTTGATTTCAGCAGCAAAGGATTGAACACAAATCTCCACCAGAAACATACAAAAGTTGCAATTTTGTCCAACCATGCTGCCATGCATTCTTACCAATTGGTGTTTGAAATTAGCGCTAGAAACTTACTGGCCTGAAGGATGATACAAATAACAAATGTTTACAAAAAACGTGAATTTCTACTGGCCCTTAGGATACCTTTAGCAGGCCAGTGGTAATTTCGAACACCGATTCTTACACAGAATCATTACAGGGATCAGTGTTGATTATAATCCAGTGATTTCAACTCGTATTTTTCAATAGAACAATAATAATTTCTAAATATTGTTAACATATTCAATGTTATTTCCATGATGGGTTAAATATAGATACATATTCTTAATGTACCATTTTTATCAATTTTCATTTATCAATACAGATACGTTTTGAGAACGAAAAAAAAGCATTTCAATGAAATATTACAATTTGTGCATTAGCAGTTATTACTAAATTCATAATCAATTTAAATTGTCCTGTTCCTGTTAAGGAAATGATATGCAAAATAATGTGACACACATTTACATTAATGCACAGCAATCCACTATTAGTGTGACACACATTTGCATTAATGCACAGCAATCCACTAATAATGTAATAATGTAGCACTTTGAGCAGGATTTTCGTTTGTGATTTGTCCACACACTATTGTTGCTGTTGTTATTAATTATTATGATTATGATTATTTTTATTTTTATTATATTTATTATTATTATTATTATTATTATAATTGTTATATTTGAGGTCAGGTAAGAGCTATTTTATTCCAAATGTTTCAGGATTTTATATCACTGATGCCGGTACCTGCTACCAGTCATGTAGTGATACAGATCGGAGTACAGCTGAAATTATCTCTCTGTATGATGCACATACATGTACCTCTCCATAAACTGTGTGCATTTATAAATAGCCACATGGTACACAAGCCACCTTTGAACCTTCCAACACTGAGAGTGACCTCTCTGCCTTAATCCACACCCACTGTTATCGGTATCGCGGTCGTTTAGTTTCAGGTGCTGATCACAGAATTGATTAATGAACAAAAAATATCTGCAATTTCAAATCAAGCTTGTTGGTGTTGTAATAAAACAAAGCTACCCGATTCCTAAAACAATGTTATGAATTGATATCTGTATATGATAATATATTAACAGTCTGGCAGGTTGGGTTTAACCCTCATACCCAAGGCTATCGTAAATATTGCCAAAGATCTCTCGTAGCAAATGTTTTCCCCAAGGTCGATATTGTAATTAATCACACACACACACACACACACACACACACACACACACACACACACACACACACACACACACAAGCACATACTAACACAAATGCGCACACTAACACAAATACGCGCACACACACAGACACACACAAACACATGCGCGCACTAACATAAATGCGCGCAAGCACGCACAGACACACATACGTATGGGACGGTATGTATCAACTCATTGCATATTAAAAAGTTGAACATATCAAAATAATTTCTTACGAGATGCTATAATGTTTTACGTCCTCGTAAAATCCGTACACCCAATCAACAATCCTCTGGCTAGTGTAAAACTTGCCACAAACACATCTCGAGTGCACTAAAACATAACCTGGAAGGATTACGAGAGAACGAGTGTCCCCCTTGGAGGTCGAGACTAGAATACAGAAACACTTTTCCATATCACGTCATAAAAAAAAAGAAAAATAACCGGAAATGGACTTTCGAAAAGAGAGAATCTCCACAAAATGCACACCACTGTGTGCAGGCTAAACGACTTACAAGTGGAAATATTGCACTCACGTAAGCTACCGTCCATATATTGTGCAGCCATTATATGTCGACTCCTGCGTAACTCCAATTAGACAAATGGGGGATGCAGACGTGGACTAGGACTGAAGTAGTCAGACTGGATGGGAGCTAGTAAGAGTACTTCTCATTAGTAGGGCTTCACCTTGCTCAAAGTGACATGGCCAAGATGATTTGGAGGGGCTCCTAGCTTTCCCTTGGCCCTAAGAATCTCTAAGAATCTCTAAGAATGGTCTTAAAGTCGCGGGGCAAGTCTGAGGAAGGTGGAATGAAGGGCTCTCACCAGTTGTTTACTTGAAGTATCGTCAGGCCTGTGTCTTGAGCTAGCTGCTTTTTCTGTTCTTCTGAAGGGTAGGGATGCTGCAATGAAAGGATGTCGCATTATTAACCAAGTCAAAATAAACCTGCGCTTAGCCACTTGCTACTTAATTGAATTTTTTTTCTCTCTCGCACTATCGCACTATTGCTACATTTTAGAATTGCTGAATATTAAAATTATCATACAGATATTAAAGACCATCATGTTGTATATGTAGAGTGAGTAAACATTATTGGCTTCTTGTACCTTTAAAGTAAAATAAAATAAATTTAAATCAGTTAACATTATACGATGAAGACAAAATTCAGTGGTTAACATACATTACAGCTTTTTCTTTCAAAACTCAACAATTTCTGTAGATTTGACTAAAGTATCACAGTTTTAAAAGAATAGTACAGAAAGGTGCCAAGCCAATATAAATCTCTGACAGAAAAAGAAACAAAATTACAAATGCATGCAAAGTATTCTGACAATTTTAATCCTATGCAAGCAAGTTGAGCATATGACTTGGAGCTGTCATAAAGCGAAGCCCCAAATGTCAGAAGGGTGTGATCACACACAAACAATATACCAATGTGATTATAGATCAGCTGGTAATAGCCATGAAAGGTCAGACGGCAGTTTGCTAAAATTCTAACAAGGGCTATTACCTAATTCCACCACAACATGAACAGGAAACCATTGAGTTAATATTGTAGATTTAAAAGGATGTGGTTTGGAGTGTTATCATTTATGTTCCTGTTCTCTGTTACTCTTTTTCTGTCCTAGAAATGTATAGAATTATTACACCTGAAAGCAACTTGGACCTAAAATTGTAAAAGTTTTCATATTATTATTAATGTTATTCCCATAAAGTTCAACTTTAAGTAGTTCTAAAAAAAAAACACTGAAACAATTGGTCTGACAATCGCAGCATTTCAAAAAGAGTATTTATCTATAATTGTTACACATTATCAAAAACAAACAAGATGCCATGTTTGCCTTAAACCTGTGGATGAAATTAGAGAGGGATTTGAACATTTTCTCATCACACAAGTACTAAACAGGGTATAATTATGGAGATTGGAGGCAATTGCTGACTCATTGTGTGATGGGCCCTAATTCTGTTACCTCAATGACACTGACCCTACTAAATAAACAAAGGGTAAATACACAATGTTTTCACAATTTATAGAGGCGGGGCTTGCCAATCACAAAGTCAGCCGCCATGTGTATTTTGCAGAGCAAAACAAACACAAGCCTATATCAGGCACCCCAAGACTTGCTTATGCATTCGAGATTAGTGCTATCTCATTTCTATTGTAGCGACAATACGATACTTCAACTACTGGTCCCGATGTCTAGACCGCAAAGGTGTCATTTACACTAAATTCTAGAAATTCTAATTCAAAAATATAATTTTCACAACAATGAAGATTATACATATAAAGCTCCAATAACAGACATGAAATGACAATATTGTTGTGATATTTCAGGACATCTCCTAATTTCAATTTACAGGGCATAATCTATAATTTGACTGGGCCTTCATCCGTCACTTATGTTTTCTAACATTACATCAATATAGTCAACAATCTGACTTTAATATGCATTGCCGATTATGAAAGCAAATTGAATAAAATGTAATACTGATAAATAGGTACAACAATAAACTGATCAACCTATGACATATGTAAATGTCAGAATAAAAAACAAATATGTATTAAACAAATATAATTGAAGATAATATTATTGCTGTCCAGTTTTAACATAACCTAAATTTCATAGACATTGATAACACTATTCATATTGTTTCAAATATTGCTGCTAGAAATTCCAAAATCTATCATCATGACTTGTTATTAATTTATGAAGATACAGATTTCAACCACAACAGAAAGAATTGTCAACTAGTAGGGAAAATGTGTGCAATGGGTTTCACATTATACATTCAGTACTGTACATGTTTCCTGGGAAAGGACCACTATGCTTTTTCTCAAAATAAAAATACAGTTATTATTACAGCTGGATGTCAGTTATTATCAAACATGACACAATATTGACAAGTGTTTACTAAAGTGCTCACAATGGTTTTGTCTATTTACTATCACACACATTCCAGAGGTATTGTTTGGTAAATAATAATGATATCAAACTAGTGTTATATAGTATTGCTGATTTTCACACTTCTGTATAGAAATACTGTATTTAATTGTGAAAAATATGTCTCGCTGGTTGCTCAAATGAAGAGTATATTATTAAACTACACTCTATATGACATGTACATTCCATAAATACATTAATAGTCGATTATACATAATTTTTTTACATCACACAAATAATTCAAATAGTCACGTTTTTATGCCACAATTTTGGTGTAATTTTCTTCAACTACTAGTATTTTTTTTAATTCTTCTAATTTATCTGCTATTATTTCTCCCAAAATAGACAATTATGAACAGAACATTACCTCAGGGATGCTAATTATACAGAATTAAAACGTGAGTGGAACCTAAAATTAACTGCCAATTACCCCAAAATAAATCTTTTCTTTGTAGGGAAGTAAGTAGTGTTACAAATACCCAAACAACATCAAGGGCAGCTTGTGTTTGAGCCAGGTGTAGGAACTGCCTTGTTTATTTGGTCTGCCTTTCCTGGACATGTACAAGACTGGAGTGATGACTGACAAGCACCGACATGCAGTGTCTGCTATTGACAAGCTACAGCCCCCCACCCCACCCCCAAGTTCATTTGTACACTGTGACCCAAGAATATCCTCCTCTATGAAATATAAGGGAGTGTGTCCGCATGGGATGAAATTTGGGTTTGAATCTCAACGTTTCCTCAACTGTGATATGTATTTAATATTGCCATGACAACAAGCTGTAAGATTTATGCCCTTGTGGTAGGGATCCCGGATAATGGCTCAGATCATGCTGGGACCATCAGGGGGGAACTTGGGCTAATTAATTCCACATTGAAGTCTTGCAATTGGATTATGTGTTGCTTTCAAGGTGATATCTCAGCACATTAAAATTAAATATAAGAATAAATAAATAAATATCCCCCCACCGACCCCCTCCCCCTTAATAATTCTATAACTTATAACTATTAAATCATGTTTCTTCCGATTGTCATGCCAATACTGGTATGATCCTCATTGTATTTATATCTTGGAGATTATATTTGTACTGCACCAATTTCAATGGACATTGAAATATATAAAATAGTTGCTATGATCAACGTCATGGAAACATAATATGCCCCTTTAAATGATGGTAGTTAAATCTAAAATAACAAATCACATTTCACCGATTCTAAGCAACATTATGTTTCTAAGAAACAATACCACACCCTTATCGACAGTGGCATTGTATTAATTTCACGCAATTATCAAATTTAATCTGTTCATTATTTAATTAAAATTTTCTACTAATAAACACGGGATGGTTGGGAGAGTGGGGAGGGGAAAATAATGTAAATTCCCAAATTCAATATAGCACAGCTACTGAGCAGCATTGTCTCGAAATATCAATCAGTACCATTTAATCTGCACCTTTAATTCCAAAGACAGCTTTGATTTGAAATTAGATCCAGAAAATAACCATTCCTTCCATTCACTGTCCCTCTCTATGCGATTGTGAGCACGGGGCGAGGCTGAGAGTGGTCGGTCGGACAGGACAATAGGGGTCATCAATTAGGCCTGGAGTGAGGTGGACAAAGGGATGACACTTGACTTGTATTGATGGCTGGTGAATGACCACGGTACACTGCAAGTTACCCTGGGTGGCTAAATGACTGACCAGTAACAGGTATTGTCTGGTGGATCGTTGTTTGTTTTCACTGGCGGTCTGTCGCTACATGACTGCTGGTATTAAAGGTATGGGCGAGGGAGGAAGCTAGGACAATTGATAATCAGGATTTATGTTGCATGTAATAAGAGGCTCTATCTGGCATCCCCATTTGGTTACACATTCTCCATGGCTGACACCTGAAATTTACGACGTCTGATGTCCACGGATGATACAATGTCACAAGTGCTCTATGAATGTCCTTGATGAATCCAATTCACATTTCAATAGGGATGGGCAGTTGAAATTCAGATAATTCATACACGTTGATTTGTGAGCGGTCTTCCATAAATATTGATATGGACTTGACTTTGAATAACTGATACATTTTGTGCATGGATTTACGTAGCTCTGGATTAAATGATAAATACGTTAAATTTGTTAATTATATATATATTTTTTTATTTTGTTTTGCTTATTACAGCTCGTGATTGTGTTCAGTGGTTGAGTGCCTTGTCAATTGACATCAGTTTACGGTGTTTACAGTTAACCTACAGGCAAGCACTGTTTGGTACTGAAGACTCAAGCATAACAACCGACTTCAGACAGCATTCATGTCCTCCTATCATGTTGACTATATGTAGCCAGCCGTGTGTGATATAAGATGCTCCTACTGGTCTCGGCCAGAGAGGTCACCCCTTTGGCCAAGTCGGTAGAGTGTTGCGCTCACACCCAGACGACCCGGGTTCGAATCCCACCCTGTTCCAATGGCCCCCAACGTGGATTCGGGTTGTTTTCTGGCGTGCTGTTCTCCTTGAATTGTCCCACAGAGAATTCCCAGGCAAGTTCTACAGACCACGAATGCCAGTACCCTGGTTGAAACTCAGACCTTTGGATCTGAAGTCTGACTACATCATCTACATCATCATCTGAGGCACCATCTACCCCACACGTTTACTCTTGTATCCGTTGTCTAAAACAAGCAATGTTTTTACTTAAAAATCTATAAGAACGAACTGCAAAGACATCATCATGTTCAAGAGAAAGCATTTACCTTTCAAGCTTTCGTGACAGCCTTCCACCAAATTAAAGCTTTCTTTGATACCTTGAATTTGTTGTGGCCAGATTGGCATTGGCTAGCTTCATCACGCTTTCCTATGCCATTCGCACAATATATCAAACCATTCAAACACATCCTCATACCATCTCGTGCTCATAAAAGACTTTCTTCTCAGATAACCATTTCAGATACAACAATTCTGAAAGGCTTCTTTAAAAAAAACTTTCATCAAAGAATTGGTGGATGGTATAATTAATAGCAAAATGCAATTAAAGTCACTGCTTCAAAGATAATACTGAAACAATAGGTAGCAATTATCTATCTAAAATTACTTTAAAAAACCCCTGCATGACACTCTTAGTAATTTTTGTGGTATAGTTGAGTATAAGGTCTTTCGTATGGGCTAAATCTGAATAAGATTTGATGAACCAAATAAAGTTTAACATGAGTGCATACCAGTATCTTGCACATATTTTACCTTAATGATATCCTTTGAGTGTATGCCTTAATTATTTTACCATATATATAACATCCTGTAACGCTGGCCAAAAGCAAAATTAGCCTTTATAGTAATCTGTATCATCTTTTAAACAAAACCTTAGTTCTCAGAGGCATGAAACCATTATGTTTTTGCATAATTATATACTATAGCATGGTTGTGAAAGAAGAAATGCCAAGCTCATAATTTTGTAACAAAGTTAAAAGTGGAAAATGCATAGTTTGACAAATTCTTAATCTATATAGTTCATTGATGCAGTACTGGTTTTACAGAACATACATATA
>JAULBO010109211.1:0-10575 GCA_032355325.1 Clypeosectus delectus | reverse complement strand
ATAATCTTTATCGATAAAGTATCACCCTTTATTGCTTTATGAATTCAAAGTTTTGGTGGAAATCCAGACTAGAACAAGGCAAATGAGTGACACGAGAGCGAGAATATTGAAAACTGCTTTAACCCCCAATCCAAAAACTTATGAACTCGAGCCACGTTGGAAACACTTTGATGGTGATTACATCTGTACTGCACTATACAAGCAAAGGGCAATATTTTCCCTTCACTACCTCAGCATGTCTTCTCCTGCAGGAAATCTACCCTGGCCAGTTTGAGCCGTCCCGATGTCACAAGTTTATCCAGTTGATTGACCAGCATAATAAACTACTGAGAAACTACACGCAGAATATCGACACTCTGGAGCAGGTGGCTGGCATCAAGAACGTCATCCAGTGTCACGGTATGTCGGCCGACACTGTCAAACCAATCGGAACACCCTCAAGTTGTTTCCCATGACTCTAAGTAATAATCCCTTGGGGCTCGCTATGAGCTTTCACATAGCAATTTCAACCCAAAGGTTGTGTAATCGTCACGCATTGGTGAAATAACCATTAAGTTCTTCTTAGGAATGGATTTAGATTTAGTGGACAAAAATATTGGGACTTTGGAATGCCTGTATAATACAGTTTAAGTTTAAGTGTTTCCGCAGTTGCTATTTTGACCTTAAGCGTACCACGTGGAAATGGGGAATTATATCACATGACTGGAAGTAATCCAATATGGAAACCTACGAGAAATAGCTGAAAGGACTGTAAGCAGCAGTTCCGAGGTGGGCCGACTGACTGTCAAACCTTTGTCTAACTGAGCACTTGGTTATAATGCAAGTTATGAGACCTGCAGTGATGGGTTGTCTCCCTTTAAGGTAGCGTGTAAACACTTCCGATTGTGTTCCAGGTTCATTTGCTGGCGCCACCTGCATGGAATGTCACCACAAGGTCACGGCAGATGACATCAAGGAAGACATTTTCAACCAGGTAAATATTAAAGTGACTCGAACAGGATCATCAACGTATCGTAGGAAACAACTGAACATTAATTTCAATCGGGACATGATAATAAAATCGTAATTTTGTATGTGCATTTATGTGAATTATATAAGAGAATGGTATACGATAAAAGATACGTAGAAAACTAAACTAAATAAATAGATTCATTGAAGCCTTGCGCAGAGCATAGGAACCGGCGGAAAGTCATTCTGGTTATAACCAATCAGCTTTGAGAAACGCAAAACGACTATATCAACACTGTTGATTATCAGAAATTACTACACAGTAGCTACGCACCACATATATTGAATAAGTGTTGATATTCCACCAAGAACGATATTACTTTTCTACAAAATGACCAATTATTGAGAAATCAGCTCATTTCCTGGTGAATTTCCTTCCAGATTATCCCTCACTGTCCGGTCTGTCCGGCCGATTCTCCCATGTCCATACTGAAGCCGGACATTGTGTTCTTCGGGGAGAGTCTTCCTGAAGAGTTCCACAAGCAGATGGCGGAGGACAAGGACGAGTGCGACCTGCTCATAGTCATCGGGTCCTCGCTGAAAGTCCGACCAGTGGCCCTCATTCCAAGTACGCACTTTGATCAAACTGCAGCTTGATATTCCAGTGAGCTAGCACTATAAGACTGGTGGAAATCCAGACTAGTACAAGCAGACAAGTCATGTCTGCCCAGAGAACGGAAAGTTGTGGGTTCGATCCCCAAGTGCATCATACCAGAGGTACTATGTTCAATGTGACAAAGGATGCGTAAGCTGCTGAGTTAAACTGGTTCCCTGTCCGGTATACAGTTCATACGACTCTTGAGACAAAGACCAGTTTAGTAAGCGGGGCTTATAAGACTTTGTCACATTGGACCCCAAGACTTTAAGAGATGGTACTTGTTGTGGTCCAAGCAGGATTAACTTGGCATTAACGTTTTCCCTGCTGGAAGCAACCGGAGATGCCATATACAACAGTGATTGTGAATAATCGAGCAGAGAGAGGGTAATACAAATAAAAGGGGTAAAAGAGAAGACTGGTCGACTCGGAATGTATCTGAGTGTGGTATCCGTGTTGAAACTGCAGCATTATTCTCCAGTGAGATAGCACTATAACATTGGCGAACATCCAGACTAGTACACACATACACATGCACAGATTCAGCTGAAAAATAAGTGAAATAAACTTGGAAAGCAACTCCAAACCCCAATTCAACAAAAAAAAACAAGTGGTAAATCTTGCAGCTGCTCACATTTCATGATATGCACCCAGTAAATCACAACCGTGGATATTCTTTATACTGCATTATTTCAATTCTCTTGCAGATTCCATCCCATCGCACGTACCTCAGATTCTCATCAACCGCGAACCTCTGACCCACATGGACTTTGACGTGGAGCTGCTCGGTGACTGTGACTGTATAATCAGTGAACTGTGCAAGCGGCTGGGCTCGGGGTGGCTGCATCTCGCCGACGAGGGACCGTCTTTCAGTGAAATCGGACGGACTGAGTTGTCCGCGGCAACCACAGTCGTGTCGCAGGTCAACACAGCGCAGAGTAGCAACGATACGGGAGGGAAGGTTAATGTTGATTCTCCCCCAGAAGGTACTTTAACTGAAGACGATGGCGAATGTTTAAAATCTCCTGAGACAGCTGGTGTAAGAAGTGATGTATGTGGCAAAATAACTTCGCCTAATCCAACAGCAGTGGGTAGTTCGCAAGGAAGTAGTATAATTGGTGAAACAGATGCTGCCTTGGATATAGGCAAAACGCCTATTGTCACTGACAGATCAAGCAAAGAAAACAATTCACTAGAGCACATTGAAAAGCCAGCTGTCAAAAACACAAGTCCAGTGTCGTCGGTTCCCTCGCCTGTTCTGGAGGAGGGGAACCATGCCAAAGTGGCACTAGCTACCTCGCCCGAGGAGGAACCAAGTCCCGCTACGGTGGCTCCAGTTACCTCCCCTGTCGATGAGGAACTAGCTGATACTGCCAAGGAGGATGAGAAGGACCTGTATGGAACCATGGACACTTCCCTTGAAGAGATGAGGAAGATCTGGCATGCCAAGGACAGACAGAGTATTGCCAAAAGATTGAAGGGTAAGAGATGCATGCATCTTTATGGATACCGTGAATGCTTTAATTTTACGTAATATGGCGCTGTGTAATGTTGCGTGGCCATCATCGTCATCGTCACAATGACAATGACATGGCAAACTTAGAAAATGATAAATATCCTTCATTCGCAAGATTCAATCTTTGTGAATTGACCTGAACAGATTCTCACGTTTCTTCTACAGACAACCAGTACTTGTTCCTGCCTCCGTGTCGGTACGTCTTCCACGGTGCAGAGGTGGCATCGATGGACAGCGACTCTGACAACGACCCGGACTCGATCGTCTCCGAGTCACGCGACGTGCACACCAGCCAGGACGAGGCAGGGGACGTCGTGGCTACGACGAAGCCTGTCCAGCACGTCTCATCTGAGCAGAGAAATTCCCCCGCTGAAATAAAAGTGTTTGTGGAAGATGCAAAGATGAACGGTGCCATTGAAATGCCGACTTAGCATGCCATCTCGTCTTGTAAACCTCTCCCTGGAGACGGTTCTGGTATCAATATCTACCAATTGCATAGCTGATCAGATTTCACCTGACTATTAATGCATCTCATCCTCAATGGGTGAGACGAGGTTCACATGCAGCAAAGATTTGTATGCAATATATTTTAATCCAAGGTGCAGTTTATCCGATACCTATGCCAGCTGTGGACTGTAGATCTTACTGCGACGTGTAGATATTGACTCAGAGTTCTTACTGCGACGTGTAGATATTGACTCAGAGTTCTTACTGCGACGTGTAGATATTGACTCAGAGTTCTTACTGCGACGTGTAGATATTGACTCAGAGTTCCCGTGAATTCCAGAAACAGATAGCTGCGTTCTCACGGTGGGAAACTGTAAGATTATACACCCCTAACCTACTTACTTGAACCTTGATGAAGATTCCCAGTATGCATGGCATGCAATATATACCAGTCGGTACCAGTAGCATTATGCTCTACATAATGCTCTACATAATGCTCTACAAACCCTTGTTGCAGGTTTGATCCTGTAAACTGACAAGCTGCATTATATATGAGTGAAATAATCATGAACGCAGATCAAAGCCATGTTACAAAGTCTTGGGAAGTCAAATAAGGAGGTTCATCTGATAAAATACATGTATACAGGTGCAATTTAGATATCAACTTCCATCAGTTTATTGACATTTCATTCATCATATCAACTCGTGCCTTCTTCATTTTTGCAACAACATTTAATAGTAACTGTATTTGTTACAGTATAAATAATTGTATTTGTCTATTGGGACGACTGACTTGGATGTCCCACTGTTTGTACATAGCTGTTGTTGTCACTGTCACTAGTGTCAGGCTGTAGGAAATTGCAAAACTACCTCAAACATCGTTACGTATTTCCTTTGGCAACTGATCCTCGGTATATTGAATCATTTAAAATATGCATGCCTGCCTGGTTGCCTTTTGTATATTTATATCAATTTACCATTGGTGATTTGGCATGTATCCACTGTGGGCGAGTTACCGATTCCCTTGAGAACGTCTATTATGCCTGGAGAATGTTATTAATTATGCCTGGAGAATTGTATCTGTTATGCCTGGATAATAGTACAATTATCCAAGAATGTTTTCTATTATGACAACAGTATCAATTATGCTTGGAGAATAGTATCAATTATCAAATATTCTTGGAGAATAGTATCAATTATGCTTGGAGATTGGAGAATAGTATCAATTATTATCAAATATTCTTGGAGAATAGTATCAATTATAATATATTCTTGGAGAATAGTGTCAAAATATTCCTGGAAATTATCATTGAAGCCCAATACGTAGTGTCAGTGATGCCTGTGAAGTATCCTCATTGATCGATGCCCGTACAGTATCAGTGATGACTGAAGTATCTTCATTGATCGATGCCCGTACAGTATCAGTGATGCCTGTGAAGTATCCTCATTGGTCGATGCCCGTACAGTATCAGTGATGACTCAGACTGTGAAGTATCCTGATTGATCGATGCCCGTACAGTATCAGTGATGCCTGTGAAGTATCCTCATTGATTGATGCCTGTACAGTATCAGTGATGACTGTGAAGTATCCTCATTGATCGATGCCCGTACAGTATCAGTGATGCCTGTGAAGTATCCTCATTGATTGATGCCTGTGAAGTATCCTCATTGATTGATGCCTGTACAGTATCAGTGATGCCTGTGAAGTATCCTCATTGATCGATGCCCGTACAGTATCAGTGATGCCTGTGAAGTATCCTCATTGATCGATGCCCGCACAGTATCAGTGATGCCTGGGCACATAAAGATGTACAGTATACTAGTAGTTAGTTTTTGTACTTGTTAATACTTAATAGATGTCTGTCTGTCTCTTGTACATGTTATTGCTGTATTCATCTTTTGTATATTGACATTCATGTCGTCTTCTTTGTCCATCTTACTGTCTCGTCTTCTTTGTCCATCTTACTGTCGCATAAAACATGGCTGCATTTTCGGAGACTCCCATGATAATAATTATTTGTTGTTTAAACTTAATTGGATATTTTGCATTAAGGATTGAAACCCTAGATAGACTACAAAAGTGTATAATTATAAGCAGATGTTTACTGTTTATGTTCTGAGTTTTCAAACCGAATTGAATTTCAATTAATTAATACCTTTGTCTCAAATTTCGGTCATAGCATAACATTTTAATTGTTTTTGTTGGGATGATTCCTCTGATCGGTCTCAATGATTTGTTATGTTTGGGTGATCATCAGCTAGTTATCAAGGTCACACAAAATCTATACGATACATTTTGTTGTTGTTAGTTGTCAGATTTTAATCTCCTTTTATTTTTTACCGTATCTGATATGGTACACTGGTTTATTTTTCATTGGAAGGTACAAAGCGGCTATGAATGTATGAAAGAGACCCAGTGATTGAATAGTTTGTGAGGGTATTCACCTTATTTCGAGGTCAATGGAAACCAATCCAAAATAAATGTTGCTGTCCTAACAATTTGTATTATTATTTAAACATATATTCAGTCACAGCTGTCAAGAACAATTTACAATTTTAGATCAACATCATATGTATATTATTTAAGGTACATGTACTAGTATTGTATCAGCTTTAGCTCATGTGTGACCGTTATGTCTGCTCGTGTATTACTATACCTCTCAATTGGACATTTGTCAACATGGGTAAACTTCCTAATGAGAAATTTAAATTTGGCACATATACCGGTATATCTTTAGTCACGGATATATTTTATTTAGGTAGCTGTGACCTTTCACCTCTTCGGTTGACATGCATTCCCGAGTTTCTATGGCAGCAACAAATCGTATATGCAGTACATATATTTTTCACTTCGAAGAATGTTCAAGGGCAAGGACCCGTGTAGCATGGAGATGTTGCTCTACGACTAGGGTTATAAGTCAGTATGGACTACATTGCGCTTAATGTAGTCGGTTATGCTGTCCTATCTACTACTGTTCTTGAGGTTATGAGTCTTACAATGAAGCCTGTCCCCTTGGCATTTTGTCTCTGATCGTTTATATATATAGTATTATTATTTAAATATTATTATATATATATATATATTTTTTATTAATATCTCTTAAATTTTAATTGACATCATCGGTGTACATGTATACAAACATTTTGTTTGGTTGTCTCGATGTAATGTGATTGATTCAACTAACTGTAAACGGTGAACACTGGTAAGTGCATTGGATATGATACATACTACATTTACCCAGGAATGATCTTTGTATCAAATACTAGTATATATGCTTTTGTAGCAAAGAATATCTATTTATATTATAATTATAAGACAAATATATCCCATTACTGATTTCCAAAATCATCAGATGATTTTCTCTTTATTTTTTTCCAAGCTGGAGACATGGAACTTCGATATTGAGACGATACCACATGTTTCTTGGTGATGTAGGAATATCCTAACCTATGCTGGATCACATTTACTGGTGATGTAGCACATATTGGTGGTACAGCGTAACAGTTCCTGGTTAATGTAGCACATCATTTACTGGTGATGTAGCACATAATTTACTGGTGATATTGCATATCATTAATGGTGATGTAGCACATTTACTGGTGGTGTAGCATATCATTTCGTGAGAAATGTAGCACATCATTACTGGTGATGTAGCACATTTCATTATTGTGTTGCATATTTCCTGGTGATGTAGCACATCATTTCCTGGTGGTGTAAACTATTTCCTGGTGTATAGTATACAGTATCTCAATATTAATTGAAATCACAGAGGAACATGGATATTTTAGTACACGGGTGACTGATGGTCATGCACTGGTAATTTAGTAAGAGTTGTATATGATACCATATATACTAGCAGTAGTAACGTTGTAGGTGTGAGTGTGTGTCTGCGTGTGTGTGAGAGAGAGAGAGTGTGTGTGTGTGTGTGTGTGTGTGTGTGTGTGTGTGTGCGCGCGTGCGTGCGTGCGTGCGTGTGTGTGTATGCATGCAAGCAAGTAAGCAAACAAACAAACAAGCATATCTGTACTAATTACAGTATATAAACATTTTAAAATATATACAATTAGAGGATGCTGTTAACAGTTATACAATAGTATTCAGTATGTATTCAGTACATATGTATTCGGATCGCAATGCTAATCTATTGACCTACTAATATATACTACAAGCAAACCTGAGTAATGCTTATACTTATCACACTGATAATTATAATCGGACAAAGTCCACTTAATCGAGTATGTCATTGTCAGCAAAATGCACATGCAACTCGGCTACCAGATCCGTATGCTTGCCCCTTGTTGACGCCTTGCATACCCAGTAGGTTAGCTTTTCATATGCTGCAAAGTACTCGGCTGGCCTCAAAATGACATACACCTATTTTTTAGACTAAGTAATTTACAATTTGACAGACATTGTGCCAAACTGCATGCCAGTTGAATGTATTCATAACACAATTGTATTGAGTACATATTTTTCCTGAACTTTTACATCTCGATGCAGTCTTGGCTGTCGGATTTCTAGCTGTCCTGTATTCATCGCAATAAACTAATGTTGATGTACATGTTGTGTTAATAGGGCATATTTATTTAGCTATGTATCATCGTCATTACATCTGTACATATACCATATAAGCATGACATTTGGTTTTGAAGCAGTTATATGTGTTTTTTGAATAAATTGAACATATACAGTACTATTATTGTTGACTTTGTATTGAAACTGGGTATACGTAATGGTGTACTGTTTATACAATTTCGATGCAAAAACCATGTACGGACACAAACCATGTACAGTACACAAACCATGTACGGACAACCATGTACGGTACAAAAATCATGTATGGACAACCATGTACGGACACAAACCATGTACGGACACAAACCATGTACGGTACAAAAACCATGTACTGACAAGCATATATACGGACACACATGTACGGACAACCATGTACGGTACAAAGACCATGTACTGACAAGCATATACGGACACACATGTACGGACAAACATGTACCGTACATACAATGTATGCCAACTAAACCGAGACGGCGCGTTTACATAAATAGGCCTACATGCAATATAGTACAGTACAAGTCCTCCGCCGTAGTGACTGCATGCATACTCAGATACTAATATTCTAAAATTGCTATGGAAACCGGAGATACAATATACTGTCATTAAGCCTGCATGACATCCATGTTTAGTATAGCATAGTTTCAGAATAGTGTTCTTCCTTTAACCGCCTCGGTTACAGGAAGGAAACTACTAGTACTCTGAAACTATGCTATACTAAACAGAGTACAATTACTGTTGTCTGATTCATACTTTTCCTCTCGCGTCTCCAACATTACCTCCGTGTCATTCTAGAATTGAACGTCACCCTGCCTGAATGGTGCGGGATGTCGTAGTTTATATAATAAACAGAAAACAACAACTCGTTTCCAAACGATGACTGTCACAACGGATAAAACCAAGCCTCACAGGATGAGGCGCCGCTTTTAACGGTGTCGCATGCGCACGAAGTCTCTGCTCGAGAGAAGGGCATGCCATCATGTACGGACAACAGTAGTATGTACGGATTAAAAACATAAGGGAGCATTTATTTCGCCATCCAAATCGAAGATTTTGAACAATAGCTAGGATCATATAATGCACTGTTCAGTATATACTAGTATATATTTATGAATAAAATACATTAATACTAATTATGCACAGAACTGGCTCACAACAAGTGAACTCAATTTGTAAGCAATTGTAAGTACAGTATTTAATGTACGATGCAGAGGTGGCATTATGAGAAAAACATAACTTTTTTAAAGAATACTGTCTTGTATAAAGTGAAGTCATGCCATTAATGTCAAGCAGGCAGGAGACATATATATGATTGCTTTATATCACCAACGTACATTTACAATGATAATATATACATAAGTTCATGTCTGACACTGGGGCCGTATTCTCGAAACCACTTAAGTCTTAAGAAGTTCGTAAGTATACTAAAAATTTGCCTAACTGGTTGTATTTTAAAAATACGATATTTCTTCAATAGCTCAATATCTACAATCATGTACAGTACTAAGTAAATCTAGCTATACTATTATTGCTGCGCATGCACCACAGATTTGTCACGATACACAAACTCGTCACATAGTACTCGTACTCGATGCAGGTGGCGCTGGTCAGAAGGGGAAAGTAAGGAAGAAGATTAATTGTTCCTCATGAGACGTTTTCCGAAAGCAGTGTCATCATAGATGTCGTAAACAATGCGTCACGCGAGGCATTATGGGTAAAGAGAGTATAAATGTATTGTATATAAAACTACGAATTCACTGGCATCACATAACAAATAAAAACTGTCCAGCAGAGCACTTTTATATAGGAACATTTGAGAAAATAGGCTTTCTTTTGGAAAGTTACCATGGTATGTACAATCTGATAAAATATCCAGTATTAATTAATATAACAAATACGTCTGTGTTCGTTAGATACTAATACTAGTATATACTAGTAATTTACAACTGAAAATGAATGTGATATATTATGCTTATGTATAATATTTCATGTGGTTTTGTAATGAATGAGCGTAATTGTATTATATGATTGCATCACAACAGTAATTACATTATTGTCTGACTAGACATTTAAATATTGTACTTAATAAATCCTACTCATGAATAAATAGTAAAATACGTTAACTAGTCTAAACGCGATTATATCGGAAGAAAGCAAATATGGCTGTACTAGAACTCAATCAGACAGAATATTATTAGAAAACGTAATCTATTTTCGACTAAATTAAATTCACCCAAAAGAAACCACAGACACCATCTAATCTATATTTATTGTAGTTGTATCTATAAATCATTTTGAATTTTCCATGCGAGTTGAAGACGAATACGCCAGCAATCCATGAAATGGTTGATATCAAAGATATACGTGAATAGTATGGGTACAGTGTTTCAGGATTGCTATAAATTCATGTGCACCAAAATACGACTACACTAATTAGTG
>JAULBO010108878.1:0-10579 GCA_032355325.1 Clypeosectus delectus | reverse complement strand
GTAAGTCGGCCTGACAATTGTAACGCTACAACTCTTGTAAGTTTCTACAAGTGAAAATCTTCAACGTTTGGAGATTGTTTTATTACCTAGTAACGATGTGAGGACAAGTCGGAACATGCTGTATGCGTTGTACCAAGAGGTCCATGGTCCGCCCAATCCGTGGTCCGACTTGTCCGTGTTTTCGTACTCCGCATTTACAGATATGTGAGAGTTATCTGCCCTCGCAGACGGTCATTGTTTACTATCACACTCGCAGTATCAGCTGTCGATGTGGAGAAAACACCGAAAACGGGGGCCTGTTCCGTATGTCAGCTTTCCTGTAGAGCTACCAGAGGTATATCGTACTGTAATTTGTATTTCTCGTACACTCCCAATCTGTTACCCCCATAGGCTGTGCCTGTTCCGTACTCTCGCCTGCCTGTAGAGCTGCCACAGGTGTCGCAGCTGACCGGGCGGGGCGTATCTGCACTGGCCCTGGATGATTCCTGGAGGAATGTCGAGTGTCCCAAGTAAGTGATGGCCACGACAGTCGGGTTTAGTCCAGATTCCATCTGTTGATCATTGGTAGAATAAATACTATCTGTTGCTATTACCGGTAGTTGACAAAGATATTGCATACTTCCAATCTAACCGCCTTCGTGGCGTAGTGGTTAGAGAATCGGCCCTGAAAGTGGACGATCGGAGATTCGAACCCCCGGACGTGTCATATCAAAATGCGTTAAAATATGGTTCTTGTTATTCCTCTGCTTGGCGATTCAACATTTAAAAATGGACGGTAATGGCCGGCTCGCAGTGAATATGATATGTACGAGTGGGGTATCCATGTTCAAACTGCGGCATGGTATTCCAGTGATCTAGCTCTGTAAAACTGGTGGATATCCAGACTAGTACTAGCAGACATGGATACACCTGCACACAAGCCAAGATATGGGAGCAATATTTCCAAAACGGTTCTAATACCCAAATTCAACAACAAACAACCTCTCCAATTCTCGGCAGATGTGGCGGTCCGGCACGCCGAGAGACGGACACCATGGACACATTCGTCGATTCCTCCTGGTATTTTCTGCGCTATCTCGACCCGCACAACGAGGAGGAGCCGTGCAGTGAACAGGCGGCACACAGATACATGCCCGTCGACCTGTACATCGGTGGCAAAGAACACGGTATGACATGCATCACACTGTCCACATCTGTATTCTGTAATGTAGCCACTATCTCTGTGCCGCAGTGGTTAGAGCGTCGGCACGGAGCATGGTATGACATGCATCACACTGTCCACATCTGTATTCTGTAATGTGGCCACTGTCTCCGTGCCGCAGTGGTTAGAGCGTCGGCACGGAGCATGGTATGACATGCATCACACTGTCCACATCTGTATTCTGTAATGTGGCCACTGTCTCCGTGCCGCAGTGGTTAGAGCGTCGGCACGGAGCATGGTATGACATGCATCACACTGTCCACATATGTATTCTGTAATGTGGCCACTGTCTCCGTGCCGCAGTGGTCAGTGCGTCGGCACGGAGAGCGCAAGGCAGTGGGTTCGATCCCAGACCAAAAGACGTTAAAATATCGTACTTGTAGTTGTTCCCCTGCATGGTGATCTGTTTGGTTCAGAGTCAGTATAATGTCAGTTGATTATCCATGTATAAACTTCGGCATTATACACGCAAGCCATTATATGAACACGACTTTAAACCCCAATTCTTTCATATCGACAATCTTGGTCCAAAAGCTATAGAAAAAGCTTCAATATAATTCCAAGAAGGTGCAATAATAGGAATAATTCAAATTTAAAATCTGAAAAACATGATATAGTTTTGGCACTTACCGTTATACTGTATGTATTTTTTAAATGAAATCGCAGTGTTAATAAAACATGTTCTATATGAAGGCCCAGAAGGGAGATAACTCCATGTCATGCTGTAACGACCCAGTGGTCTTTTCACTTTCCACAGATTTCTTAATTAACTTTCTCGCGCTGTCGGCAACTGTAGCTGCCCTGTACCACAGTTATTTCCATTTGTGTAAATCGCTTCGTCAGATGTGATGTCACACAGGCGACATGTACTTTGTATGCTAAATTTAATTCCTTCTGCCGCAAACATTCTCCACTATTAACACTTAATTTCGTGATCTTCGATTAAGATTGACATTGCATGATAAAGAGATTATTACCCTCATGTCTTTAGATATCATCCATATCCTGGTTTGGCGATAATATCTCTGGAATTAACATATATTATTGTATTCTGTTTCAGCCACTCTGCACCTCTACTTTGCTCGCTTCTTCAACCATTTTCTCTACGACATTGGCCTAGTTCCTCAGCGTGAACCCTTTGATAACCTCTTGACCCAGGGCATGGTGATGGGTCAGACATACAGGGTCAAGGGCACCGGGAAGTATCTCGCAGCAAACGAGGTCGACCTTTCAGGTTGGTTTTGCTGTTTTTTTCACAGCATCTTTTCCTCATTATACACTGGCCAATCACAACGTTATAGCTCGTGTCATGTCTTCTTTTGTAGTATAAATTTAGGTTCATATTCTATGGATTGAAATACTGTAAAACATTTAATATCCGCACCGACTTATTTTTTTAACGTGAGAATATAAAATAAATTGAAGCCCTATAGCGTGAGTTTTTGAAGTAGATGTATACATGTAAGTATTATACACATTATTTAAATTGTTTTTATATATAATATGTTTTAGCAAATGAGCTTAATTCTACAGTAGACATCCAATCTATCAATTGTATTTTGTTCTGCTATTTCTCTGATCCATATACTAACTAGTAATAGAGATACCAAGAAATTGCTCAGGTAATTTCCGAAGATAATTAACTGCTGGAAAACCTACTGTCAATTCAGGCAGCCGGCCAGTAGACCGTACCAGTGGGCAGGAAGTGGTCATGGATTGGGAGAAGATGAGCAAGTCAAAACACAACGGGGTCGACCCACAGGAAGTAATAGCAGAATTTGGCGTGGACTCCACACGGCTGTGCATCCTGTTCAACGTAGCTCCGCAGTCAAACAGGAAGTGGTCTCATGATGGCAAGTTTGAATAAGCGTCTCACTGATCTTAAAGACCACGGACAATTGATTTTTTATATTTTTTTATTGTAGAAGTAGTGTGCTTGTGTCAATATAATAATTTACACACTACTATCCCTCTTCAAAAGGACATTCCAAGTGAAATAACCCACATATTGGGTCATGCCAGCTTCTGTAACAAGGTATGCAGGAGTGACATCACACCAGGACTGGCCCACTGTGACATCGTTGCAATTCTATAATGTCACAATCCATACACAACACGGCGCCCCCAAGGAACAAACAATGACGAAGCCTAGTTTTATCAATAGACCAATTTTCGTTCACAGGCCGGCACATACTTTAAGAGATCACTTTGACACACTGGAGTCGTCCTTAAAGGCATAGCGCATACTATCACTGATTAAGTTGTCGTTTTGGAGCGAATTGGAGTTTAAAATGCTATAATTCATTTAAAATATGAAAATAATGACAACCAGTGGGATATGTGGAAAATGTAGCTGGTTACCCCATATACTTGTGTAGACTGTAGACACATCAATTGTACCTACTTTCAGGTAAAAATATGTTAGACAATGAAATATGTAAACAAAGCCGTGATAGTATGCCTTTAAGAAAACTAATCGCTGACGTTCTGTATGTGTTGTAGCCTTCAAGGGCATATTGAACTGGCAGTCCCGGATCTGGACGTTGGTTTCCGATTTTCTCGAGCAGAATAACACTCGGACGCCGTCTAGTCCACCGGCAGAAAGTCTCGAGAAGCTGGACGCGTTTCTGAACGAGAACAGGAACTATTTCCTCACAGAGGTATTATATTAGTGCCACTGAGTAAATCAGCTACTGTAAGTTAGTGAATGTTTTGATTCTAGATAAGCAATACTTTGTGAAAAGGTCTTCACGAATAGAACAAATAATCCCTCATTTTTCAAGATGGTAACTTGTGTCTGCAGATCAACTTCCACATGGAGACTACCTTTCTGCTGAGCGTAGCTATTTCCAGGATGCAGGGATTGACCAATTCTCTCAAGGTATTTTGGCGTTGATATTTCCGAGACTTTCCACATTATCACAAAGAGTAATTCTAAAAACTATATACACCTGTACTAGTGTGGGTAATGGGTGATAGTCCTACTCAACCAGAAATAGATTATTTGGGTTATGAAATTGAGAAATTGCACTTTAAGATTTAGTATGATTCTGAGTTGAGCAATCTGGAACATTCAACGAGATGAAGTCTTGGGAATGGGTTTAGTCTCGCTATTCAATCCTCCAGAAAACTCCCCCTGAGCTGATGCCACACAGCGTCGAGTTCGAGCGCGCTCTTTGTGATCTGGTCATTATGATATCATCCTTGGCGCCGCACTTCGCCTCCGAGCTCTGGGCAGGTCTGCATGACCTGACATCCAAACACTGCCAGGACTACCTGTGGGTGAGTAGGTCGAGGCATTCACGATATTATTCTTACCATGACCTCTAGATTACCATGACCTCTACCTTACTATGACCTTTTTTACTATGACCTCCAGCTTACAATGACCTCTACCTTACCATGACCTCTACCTTACCATGACCTTTTTACTATGACCTCCAGCGTACAATGACCTCTAGCTTACCATGGCGATGACCAAAGAGTGTCAAAACATTCGTAAAGGTTTGCGTTTCCCCCTGAGTCGCTCAGTCAAACCTGGTAATGTTTTATTATTCTGAATGGTATCTAACGAACACTCGTGTAGACTTCTCCATGTTTCATGTCTGCAGGACAAGTCAGTTCTTGAACAGGCCTGGCCGGTGGTTGATGCGAGCTACAAGCTGCGCCTCCTCATCAAGGTATTCCCAAACAACAGCTCGTGCCCAATTCTAATTCATGTTTTTCTTTCACAATCTCACTGTTCTGATAACCACCGTTAAATGGATGAAGAATTTCGCGCAGCGAAGTTGAGCTTCAATATCCAATCCAATGTATATTTTGGCAGAGTATTCAAACTTCATATTACTGCATATTCTGTCCAATTTTATCCAAACTATGCTAGAAAGAATTTGTCTGTTTTTCCTCAAGGGTTTATGAATGAAAAAGGAAATGATATAATTTTTGGGGAAATTGGGGTTTAGAACCGCTTCGTCGAATCGAAGACTTTTACGGTTTGTCAGTTTAGGACATGAGGAAACCTGCCACATACATAGCGCTGAATGTTGCAATAAAACTGCAAGTTCCTGCATGCTGGCACTGATGATCCAACCAGAACTGCATTGCCACAATAATAATAATAATAATAATAATAATTATGAGTCTATTTATGAAACACAATACTCCATCCACCAAGTGTTCGATATTACCGCTGGAAACTTACTGGCCTGAATGATGATACAAATAACAAATGTTTACAAAAAACATGAATTTCTATGCTGGCCCTAATTAGCGCACCTTTATCATTGGGAGAAGTGGCCGGGCCAGCGGTAATTTCGCACACTGCATGATGATCCACCAAGTGGTTTCTCAAAGTACTAGTACATACAGACAGAGACATCATACTAGTATATCATGATCACGTTGGAAAGACAACTCCCACAAACATCGATGCTCTGTCTCCAGCACAGGATTTGGCTCTGAAATCGCAACATTCTACAAAAGGACTACTGCCCACCCCCTAGTGATATTACCGTATTTAACCAGTATAGTTGCTAAGCGTCCTCGTGCAATTTCAGGTAAGCAGCAAAGATGTCTGTGAGGTCCGTGTTTCCAGAGATCAGTTGGCAGCCTTGACCCTGGAAACTGCACATGACCTTGCCAAGTTGACCCCTGAGTATCAAGAATACTGTGGAGGTCAAGAGGTCAAGGACACTAAACTAACCATAAAGCCCGGATTCCAGGCAGAACTTAATGTTGTAATACTTTCAAAAGGACCAAAAACTGCTAAAGATAAGAAGAAAAAGAAGGAAAGGAAGAAGATATCCATGCCCTTGTAATGTATAAATGTTTATATGAAAAATAAAAACATATTCAACCTACTTTAGTGTCGGATGTGAAATTGCTACCTACATTCATACCCGAGTTTCATTGATTGATTATTCTCAGCTATGTGTTATATAGCAGTTATTATACGAGTGTATGAGGATATCGTCTATATTTCATTATTGTTCTTTTGTATTGCACACCTTGTATTGCACTGCTCGTATTGCACTCTCAGTGACAGTGTCATTTTATGTCTACATATATACACACGGACAAATACTTTGACTGAAACAGGCTCAATTAATGGTGCGACGTTAACATTGTCATGTCTGTCTTTTGATGTCAGGAACATCAATTGATTATTAAAAGTAAGAAAAAAAGCAGCATAAATCCTCACATTTTATCAACTCCGATATAACTGTTGTTATATTTGATATAAAAATGTTTTGTAATGGTGAGATCTCTGATTGATCAATTCTTTAGAGGTAATAACATCATCCAGTAGACATATATGTGTAGACATGCAGTACTTGGTTCTATAGATCAATTCTACTGGTGTGTATATAAGCCTAAGGGTACAACAAATAGAAAGTCGAGTCCGTGAAATTCAGAATACTAAAGGGTGTATACATTCAACAAATGGACATAATTTATGAGAATCCTATTAAATATTAAATCGGTTTAGGGGATGTTAGACTAGACTTAATATTGTAAATATCGTATGATTAGATCTCCGACTGAACAAGCAATCTAAAGAGCTAGTTTTAACCTTTGCAAAACTGATTAGAAATGTTGACAGTTATATAAGTAGAAATGGTTATGAATGGTATTTTAAATTGAAAGTGAAACCGCCTCCGTGGCGCAGTGGTTAGAGCGTCGGCCCGGAGAGCGGAAGGTCGTGGGTTCGAATCCCCAGCCGCGTCATACCAAAAGACGTTAAAAGATGGTACTTGCTGTTCCCCTGCTTGACGCTCAGCATTAAAGGGGGTAAAGCAAGGACTGGTCGACTCGGAGTCAGTATAATGTGTCTTAGTGGAGTACGTATCCATGTTAACTGCGGCATGATATTCCAGTGAACTAGCACTATAAAGATTGGTGAAATACCCAGACTGTCACAAGCAGTCATATACACACACAAACACACACACATAATCATAAACCGGATGTACGTAATGCCGATATTTGCAACTCTGTTTATTCTATTAAAACATGGCATACAATGTACACGTACATAGATAACAATCAACTGTACATGTTAGTACTATAAGGCGACGAAGGCTGAAATGCCAACCGATATATAGGTATAGAGTATGAAACTAGCTGGGTTGGACATTTGAACTTTTACTATCTAGAATGTGAAATATGTCGCCGCAACTACTATAGTAATTATCTTTGAGACACTTCACTAGATTTATAATATATATATATTATCGAAATGCATCACGCGATGTTTATCGCATTGTCACTAATTATTGCGGAATTCTATATTTTGACCTATAATCATGACTATTATTTTGTTTTCTTTTAGTTGTATTGGTATACGTGTACATGCCATATCTAAAAAGTAATCAGTTTAGATTAATTGATGACACACATAATTTGTACCGACGTTGTTTGCGCGGCCAGCTGCACAGAAGCAGAAGCGGCATTGATATCGGAATGTGGTGATAGGAACCTTTAGCCTAGGGTGCAGCGTGTAACTCGATATATCTCTAAAAGAATTCACAGAAGGGATATTTGCAATATTGGCCACACACCGAACCGTAAGGACTGGGTCCCGTGTACCGAAATCAACCACAACGAAACCGTACGGATAGGAGTGCGAGTTAATGATTGTCTTTGTGCACGTGTTTCTCATGTGAGAAAATATTCCGGTGCGCACCTAACGAGGAGTTCATATCTGGGGCAGATATAACCAAAGCAGACGACAATAGAACGAAACGGGCGGTATAGTTACTGCGCGCGGTATTGCTGTCCGACAATCTCGATAACGAGTTTGTGAATGTTTGCACAGTCAGTGGTGTTGTTGAAGATGTGGTCGACAGTTTGATTGAAGATAATTCCACACATCGGCTATAAAACTATGATTCTATATATTGGGACGTCCATATCAAGCACACAGCTTCTTTGTATTTACAACCTATGTCAGTCCGTCATAATGCATTAGGATAACTCGTCGGCTACAGACGTATGGATACGAGCGAGAGCTATAATCATAAAGTGTCGTCTGCTTGAAGAAAACATGGCGGATCTGGACGCGTAGAAACCGAGCTACGAAGAGAGTTTCCGAACAACCTTGTACTACATGGCTTCGACGGTATGGGAGTCTCTGACGTGTGCTAATTTGTTCGTGGCCTTTGCGGCGGTTACCGGTTTCGCCGAGAAAAAGCAGGGACGTTTGAGCGCAGACTATATATTCGTCGTCGAAGTGTTCTGGTCGGACGGCAGAACCACCTACGTGAAAAGGACGTACAAAGACTTCCTCAAGTTCCACAGACTGCTTGGCTTCCATTTCAGAACTAAGACTGCTGCGTCTAATGGGGAGAAGCTTTGGGTGCCTCGACTCGAAGGTATGATACTAACTGTCAGTGATACCGTAACACTATTCTTACAATAGTTACATAGCTTTATAGCGTTGAAAACTCTGACAACCGTAACAGCACGATACATAGCATTTTGTAAAATTAATCTTGTGGCCAAAAAATAGTATGTATAGTACGTACATCTTATTTATAATCCATCTCCCAACCCAGTAAACGTATTCCTATACCTATGTTATCTCGGTTTACACGTATACGCGTAGGAACCAAAACATTTGATATTGCTATTCAATATATTATTTACCGTCGTCACATGAACCGAGCTCGTATATATGAATATATCGTTTGTGTATCACTAGCAAACAGCCACTGGCTATATAAAAACCGTTATTTCTTGCATATTGTGGTTCAGAACCTATTGAAGGGGCCAACTCGGATTAATTTAGCCTAGCTAGCTATACTGTAGCTATCTTCTAATGTAACTTATGTCATTCCTAACGCAGAGCCTTTATTGAAAGCTATGAATCATATTCATGCATTTAACAGTTTATGGGTACATCGAGCAGTGATTATGTCCAACAATACTTGCACTGCTACTCGCAAACTATCGCTACACCATATAATACTGATTGAAGCCTTGCTATATATAAATATCGCCAGGTATATTTATATCATTCGATGTTATCTTTCAACCTTAAATATATACTAGGAATGATAATAATGACATAAAAATCAACGTAGCATAGACGATCGTATACAGCTTAATAAAATGTAATCAAAATTATACATCTACTGCATATACGCTTCTTTCCAAATACGAATACTGTACGATTATGCTGACCGATTGGGAAACAGCTGATTATACTATATGTACAAGTAATGTCATGTATTAACCGTGGTTCTATATGGAGAGAATATACACATTCGACGCATATCATAGTACATTACTATTTACATGTACTAGTATATCCATACTAATGTAAACGTTATCACTACACAATTATAACGATGAATCACGTTGTGGAATAGAATTCTAAGTGTTCTATCTTCTCTCCTAGGTATCATTACGAGCTTTAGGCATGTTGCAATCTGCATTTAAAGTACCCCATTGATTGCATAATACAATGGTCATGTACATTATCTATTGCGTATGTAAACTATTAACCAGGAGACGTGCATTGTACATGTAGTCAGCTGACTAGAGAAAGTTATCCCCCCATCTCGGTATAGATGTTACTCGCTACAGACATCTACTTTGATCATGTACGGAACAGAGACAAACGAGGAAGCGTGACCGTCACGTCGTCGCCCGTGACATGCAAACATTGAAATTACATGTCACGTCGAATTGTCCGCGTGTCCGACAATAATCATCTGTCACGATGCAGCATGACCGAGGTAGACTTAGTTTCTATTATATAGAATATAAATAGCTACGCATAGACTATAAATAGCTACGTATATCATTATTTATAGTCGTAAAAAACAACATACATCCCATGGATAGGGATTAAACACTATCACAGCGGTATGTCAACGTGACCCGGCAACGTGACCCGGCAGCGTGACATTTGAACTTCTACAGTCTTGAATAAGTAAGATGTCATCCAACTAATTATCTCGTATCTATGAGTAACTTCAATATATCAACTTACGTGTACATGTATAAGTGATGTTTATCGCACCGTCACTTATTGCTTAATCGTCGCTTATACATGTGTGAACTATTCACGCTGCGACGTTAAGCACCAATTCACTGACTTACTATATACATGTAATATATTGCTTAATTCTAAACATTGACTAACGACCGTTTTACTAGAAAAAACACACTAATTACTGTATAAATTAAGATTTATCATGCAAAGAGGCAAGATCTCGGACTAATATAGTTTACAGATAAATTTGATATCTGTCTGATTTTATCTGTTGGGCGTGGCTAACTCGGTCTAGGCCTTCACCGTCCGTGCATACGTCACATTTGACTGACAGCTATGCTCAATTTCAATCATTCTGCCGCAGACATTCCGCTGAA
>JAULBO010108877.1:0-12346 GCA_032355325.1 Clypeosectus delectus | reverse complement strand
GATCTTACTTGTCCGTATTGAAATGTAGTCGTACAGTAGCTATTACTTTTCACACACACACAAAATCAATATTTTATTAACATGTAGAAATTAATTAATATAAATATCCCAAACAATTATTCTAGTTTTCTCGTTTCACTCCTAAGTGCATGAAACAGCAATCGATTTCAGCACGACCTTCCTAAATGTCTGCTTCATCCAGAGACTGCCAGCGGAAGTATCCATACGTAATACACCTCAACGGTAACTTAAATGTAACAAAGTTTGTGATTGGTCAATTAAAATCGTACTACTTTTACCTCCTTGACAAGTAAATTTCCCAACTTTATTTGTAACGGGTAATGCTAGTTGTTAGCAGTACAATTCTAGGAGTTCAGTATAAAATATATAGCTACAGTATAGGTCTAGTAGTATTGCCTATATTTTATTCTGTGCACCGTAGCATGCAATGCGCCAGACAGTAATCCTATAATAGTGTATGCACGTCCCGTCTTTCTACTGATCGTAAAATTCTGTAATTTGGAATTATGTTACGAATTGAAAGCAACACTTTTCAATTTTTATTGTTTAGTATTTTATCATAATGAGAGCATATTACTAGTAACTAACTATATTTCCGCCGTGAGTACGGTGCCTAGTTTCTGTGTATCTGAGACAAGTAGTTACGCGTCCCAACAATCCTTGTTCATGTTTGCAAAGTTATGTTCAACACACTCATTTAATAGATTGCTTCTCGAACAATAAATACATTTTATTGAGTAGAATATTGTTGAACCGCAACCACTGCTTGGACGTAGTGAGGAGTATTATTCTGCGATCTATCAGGGAGCAGTTATTGTACTAAGGCATACAACTACCATTTTGAATACAATAGCTTAGGTCAAAGCGTCATTCCTAATGACGTTAGTGTTGTATCGAGAAAGATATATATGTAATGGAATGAGTTAGTTTGTGTTCTGAGAGGACAGCATCAATATGTCGAGGACATAATTTACAACGCCCACTTCCATGAACGTCGCAAAGACATTGTGATATTCGACCTTGCGTAGCAACTCAGAAATGACTTTAGTTCACCCCCTTGGCCCCCCTCAAAATTGAAGTCGAGGGCAGGGTCTCTACAAAATATTGACTTATCGCCCTGTATACACAAAGGCAATAAAAACTAACGCGGGTTATTGGTAGCCGAGGCATTTCTCTATCGTCCAGGGTTGTAAGCGGGTAGAAAATGTAGGGAAATGGACGTAAGCGGCCCAAATGGGGTTGAATTACTTGAAACGCCATGGCTTATTTCCATATCCCGCTACGTCACCGGTTCTAAATCTTGAAATATTATCCTTGCTAAGATTGAGTTTGTACAAGTAATACAGGAGTCGGTGTTATCAGAAAATTGCCGATGACACTGAGATATGCAACACCTAAGAATGATAGAGGCTTGACGACTGAATGGGGAATTGGAAACATTGGAGTCTCATCCTAACTTGCGGATAAAAAAAAGATTAAGGTAGTTGACCCGGACACAGATTGAGACAAACTCCAGATAGGCAGGGCTTGTTGGTTCCCGGCTTGTTTTGAGGAATGACGACTGAATTTAACATAGGGGGAGATGAGGAGGGGCGGGGTGGATGGTTAGTGTTATCTGCATGGGCAACACTTGTTGACCTAGCAAATTCATGATTCCAGTCAACTCGGCGGGTGTTCTCCAAGGAACTACAAACACGATTAGGAGCATGTACTAGTATGCATACAAGGCTACGTATAATTCTGGCACATTAACATTGTGAAAAGCATACGAATTATGTGTGAATGTATCTTTTAATACTGACAGCAGCCTCTAGTAAGTAATCAACGACAGATCATCATGTATGTTGCAGAATTATTGAAGTGAATATCATGTATACAAATATAGCAAAGATTGATTCATTTTCAAAAACATTTCTATGTTGTGTGATATTGTTATCGCGTCCAGTATGGCACTCTGGTGTTCGGGCGCGCTGATAGAACAAAGGGACATTTATCAAACGATTAGTACTGTACGTTTTCTTGTGTGAATCCTTTCCGAGCAGTGAGCTTGACACTGAAGCTTGATTGTTTATTCTGATAAGTGACGCAGTAATTAACATCTTTAACGGACGTGCCATCTTCTGGTCACGTCGTGTCAATTAGCAACGACGTGCTAATTACACTAAACATACTAAAATTAGTTGCGAGTCTACGGTCAGCTATTTTACTACGCTTTCCACCTACAGTTATAGTAAGAGGCGGTTTACCTGCGTGCAGTGGATGCATACATGTATTTTCACTGAGTGTTTTTATCAGTGCTAATTTGTCAAAAAGTAATAATTGACATGACAATCGGGCTTCATAGTATAGATAGATGCATGTAGATAGACAACGAGGGGAAATTAATTTACTTAATAAAGGCACCAAAGCATGCGTACTAGTATACATAAACACATAAATAGACATACTGTGCATACACTAATGGCAGAATAATAGTTGGACATGAACAAGGACACACCCTGACGAGACAGTGTAACTTACTTTAACGAATTATTTACCAGTCGGATACAATTTGGAATTAATGATTTCATAGCCATGTTTGTATTGAAAAGAATGCTTTTAAACATATTCTAAATATGGCATAGTCTATTTTACCATATAGAACAATAATGTGACTAAAAGGTAACTGTTCAAGATACGAATGTATATATACAACTTGTTCTTCTTTTTTCTTTTTTTCGTATTTGTATTAATGTAGTGAGATGCGCTGAAGTAATTGTCGTAACAAGTACGATTTCACAGTGGGAGTATACTGCGGGTATTGACTGCGTTGTAAAACTCGCAAATACGACGCCACGACAAGGTTGTTTGTTTGCTTACTTCACATTGATGGGGCCAAATAAAAGTTAGATAATTACGTTCAATATTACCGAATAAGTTCAAGTTTAAACAGTATAAGGATATTAGGTCATAAGTCCATCTATGAAAGTTATATCGACAAGTGTGTTGCTGTCATCAAAAATATATCCAAACTTTGACCCTACAATTCGCGGTGCTGAGTAGATAATAATGTGTTTCTAGTATTTGGAGTACTAGTATTAGTATTTGAGGAGTTGTATATTGAGAAGCACTTGGCCTCCGTACATCTGACGTAACACAGGTAACCAAACACGCTGATAACGTAAATGATTGGTAATATTGCATACACATCGAAGGTCAACATAATATTATACATGTACCATTTGAAGGGATATGAACATAAATAAACTTTTGCTTAGAACACATTAATGTTCGAACTTCTTTCTTCCTGATTTAACAAAGTAGCGGAGTAATGTTCCTAGACATCTTATTATTATTTTTAATTCAACAAATATTTGGAATTGTTACGCATATTTTCGCATTGATTTAAAATATGTTGTCAAATAGGACAGTACTGTTTAAGAGAAAAACATATTTTTAAAGACAGGTGTATTCTATTAATAATTTCAAACTAGTATGTACATGTGGCTCCAGGTTATTCATTCTTCTACTGAACACATTGATAACTGTTTGTTATAGGCTATAAGCGTGTGAACATTCTGGTATCTTAATTGTGTATTAAGCTACTACAGTATTTGTAAATAGTTTCTCTGTGACGGGAACGGCATTTGTATAAGACGCGTTAATGAAAGTTGCCTGCCAAATCCTCACAGGTTGTATTAGGAAATAATAGGAAATAAAATAAATAAACTTTTGTATGAAAATATTCAAAATGCCGTACTACAACACAAGAGCGTATCAGGAATGGCACAGCAGGAATTGGGTTCACATCTTGTTCAAATACATCAATAATACCGCGGGCGAGTATACTATGACTGTATTCATTACCAATGTAATGCGATATCGTGTATGCAGAGTATGATGGTTTCATTATTGCCAGTATTTTCGAATTTACTTTTGTTGTTTGATATACTAGTACTAGTAATCGTGAACAACGACTAGCATAAACAGACGGATAACTCTAATCGCTCGACGATTCGAAATAGACACCTGATCATTTTAAGATGCACTAGAAAGATAGTATGTCTCTGGTGTCAATTGCAGATTAGAATTTCAAAATGGTCTGTTTAATTGACCAAATAGATGGCCAAATTGATATGTTAGAGTAATTCCGTGAAATGAGGCATTTCGTGTATGTACTATACATTCGCGTATTGCCGAAAATCCTCAGCCCTTTCATGAAATGACAGAAATCAATCTCATTTAAAATCAATCTCATTTAAAATCATATCTCAACCCAGGGACGCTATTCTCGAAATTTCGTAACTGAAGAACTTCTTAGTCAGAAAAACTATCTTAAATTGACATTAACAGAAAACCAGTTAGTCAAATTCTTAGTACTTACGACCACCTTAAGACTGAAAAAGTTTCGAGAATACGGGCCACTAACCAGTGTGAAATATATACATGTACTAGTATGTTTGAGCGTTAGTTTTGGATCTTATTTCAATGAGATGGCCTTACGCGCCGCGCCCCCTTACGCGTTCATGTATTTCCTAAAGTCTTCAGCCAATTCATGAAATGGCATAAATCAAGGCCTTCTGCGACCTTTAATATAAATGTAACATACATCACATACTAAGCCTAATAGGTTTGTTCGTCACGATTCTGTCAAGTGTATCATTGTATGTAATGAGAAATATACAAATAAATGTTTCTCAACAAATTTAGTGTGTGCATGCTTATTTTGGTTTCCATAGAATTTCCGTCATTTCGTGTAATGCCTGGACATGCTTTTCAGTCATTTTAGGAATGACTACAGATTTTAGGTAATACGCATAACTAGTATTAGTAGTCACAGCCATTACGCGACATTCTTGAACATTTCGGGCATTACGCGAAATGACTAATAGATACAACAGCTGTGATAATTACATGTTTAACATTTTAGCCATAAAAATTGATTTACCATTTATCACCTAAATACATAGACAATAAATATGCCTGCTTAGGTGTTAGGCGGTCTATTTATTATTCATGTCACGAAGCATTTATAGTACATTAGGAATTCTCTTAAAGAATTTCAACTGTATTTTTAACAATCTATTCATTACCTTAATATTCATAGCATCAAAAAGTCGTTAGAAATATTATTTGAAAAATGTCATTACACATTTATTTCGTTAACACGAGTGTTGACTTTAACGATAGTATTAATACATTCTAAAGTGATACACCACAGAGAGATAAGAGATTTAACATATTGTTTCAATCTTAAGGACAATTATTCCGCTTAACGTAGGAATGGTATATAGAATTACAAGGTCTTCAGAGAGCCGACATTTGAGAATTATAGCTTGGCATCACATGGTTTGGTCCCAAGAAGTACAAATTTCTCTGAAATTTATACTGAGGTTAATTAACACCAGAACACAAGACGTATGTGCGAGGGTAACACCGAGTGGTGTGCGTTACATGGTGTGTATTCCAATTTGATGGATTGCATTTCACGTCAATTATAACTTAAATAGCGATAGATTGTCGTAACACGTTAGGACGGCCCACAGACGTAAGCCTGATTTATATTGACGCTAATTAAATGGCTGGTATGCGGTGGAAATACGAAACTCGAAATCACAAGTTTAATAAAACTATTTTATCTGTATTGTTTAATTACGTATAGAGATGTTCCGTTGTTCTTCACTTTTGAATTTCGAATTATGGTGTTCAGTATTAAACGGCTGCACACATTCACTCAGAATCAGTCGTTATCTTAGGTCACTCGTCAACTACGTAATGGCCCTGTTGAGAGACGGGCATAATGTATACATACTTTTGAGATAAATTTGGTATCATATTTCTATCCAATTGCTGGATTTTATCTTTAATTTATAATAACCTGCTCAAATACAAGGATAAACGTTGGCAAATATTGTCAGTTTATAATGATTATAAATACGCATATTATATTTTTTAATATTTATAATGTTCTCATCAAGATTTGTTCAACAATAACTTTTAAAATACTCGATAGTATACTTTTTATGTAAATATTATATTATCATACTGGTTTGAATATTTTATTATATAAATCATATGTAGTTGTTTTTGTTGTTTTGGGTGGGGGGTTTTTACTTAAGAAAGCCAGTTAAGAATTTACGATTGAACGTATCAATTTCAATTCACGGATCTGCATGCTATCGTTACAGGTTCGCTATAAAATACTTCCCTCCCTGCCTCTCTCGCTAATGTGTGTATTTATTCATTTGGAGTTCGCCCAGGGGACTTCTATAACCAATGGTGATGGAAAAGACAGCTGATTTCAACAAACAAATGATATTGCCTTTCAAAAACCACCAAATGTATCGTTAGAAAAAAAGTTATGCTGTACGCTAATGGAATATCTGTTTATCTGGCATGTCTACTAGACCATATTATAGTTCATTTTTGTGTTTGTAGACTTGTATTTGAAGGTTTACATAGACAAGGCACTATTATGAAATGTATCCATATAATGTATGTGTATGTATAATAATAATATAATTATTATTTAATATACTAGTATAATAATATAATTATTATTATAGATGATAATTCATTGACTTTTAAGAAAATCATCTTCGGTGTTTGCAATAGTCCTTTACACACAGCAAAAGCAAAAGCATTTAATTATTTAATTCACACATTCTGAAGGTGAGAACGACTTAGTATACTAGTATTTCCAGAATGATAATTACAATAATCCTTTACTCACCGGGCGAAACTCTTCTGAATCCCTGTTGCAGTGCCATGTTGTTGAAGGTATTCCAAGGAGATAGCTCTGGACTCATGTAGGTAGGGTAGGGGGTCAGGCCACCGGGGCGAGGCAGGGGGGTGCCGAAACCCCCGTCTGTCCTCCCCGTGGGTGTGGATATTGGCGAGCCGGTGGACGGACTGAACGCGAATCTTGGAGACATTTGCGGGTGTGTGTTTGCTGTACTGTACGCCATGCTGTCCGCTTGCATACCCCACATCGTAGGTGCGTTTGGAGATGTGGCCTGCACGGTACCGTTGCCGTAGCCCATGGGTGGCAAGACCGCACGGGTGGTTGGGACGTACACTGGGCTCGTGCCGGACGGTAGGTATGCGTTGGCTGTATTATCGTGGGGGTACGTCTGCCCCGAGGTGGGCATGGACATCGGGTGCATGGAGTTCTGGAACATGGCTGTCTGTTGGCGACCGATGACGCTTGTGTCGGTTAGAGAGTTGGTTGGGGTGGGACGTTCAAGGTAGTTGAAAAAGACTTCTACGTCTTCGCTTGGAAGGAGGGGTCCTCCTCCGGATCCTTGGTAAGTCCCGAGAGCGAGGCCAGGCTGCATACCCCGAAACCCTAAGGCGCCGTGAGTTGGTGCGTGAGGGGACGGGGAAATATCGCTTTGGTGTCGCGCGGCGCTGGTGTCCCCAGGGGTAGTCGTTTCTAATGGCTCCTGCTTGACGGATGGGTAGGAGAGCGGCACCCAGGCAGACTCAGCCTGTGCCATGTAACTCCATGCGCGTGTCCCTGGGGATAGTAGGGCGACCCTGGGTCCAGCTTTGTTCTGGCGGTATTCTTGGTAGTTTCCAAAACGCAGGCAATATAACGTCAAGTACGGTGCTCAAATCCTAGCAGGTCAGTCGTAAAACACTACAGTGTACCCGTTAAACTTGAACTGTTGAAGTGTTCGGCGTACGGACTATTAGGTGTGTGTGCCTCCCCGTTTCGAGAGAAGCCTCTGTTTATAGCCAGGTGTGAACAGGTGAGTAGATGTACCTGGCCGCGTCTTACCTGGAATTATAAGCGGTAAATATTAAGAACATACAAATCGGTGATCACAACTACACATGTCGTCAAATTAAGACGTTGAGAACAATAAACAAGAACTGTTGCAACTGCGGCCAGTTGATCGGCCGGGTGTGTGTTTAACTTCCTACCTCAATCCTTTGTTTGTCCTGCAATCATCAACATCAAAGAACAATAAGCGAATCCTATACATGGATAGATAGGTGTTTGATCGGCGTCGACGGCAATTACCTCCCTCGTTAATTACTATGACAGACTCGGATTATCATTGTAAAACACCTGGAAGACATCGCGACCGTAATGGGTGCGTATCCCGGCCGTTAGTTCCATGTACTAATTCTCGCTGTAGAACAGGAGTCCCGCGGGAACAAACACCCATTCAGGTTTCCATCGCGATTTCCGTACACCGTGAATTCCAAAATCCTGATAATAATTGTCTAGCCGGGACAATCCGCAAAGTAATTCAGGAATCCACTCATGAGTTCCTGATGATAAATGTTTTCAGACTCTATCATTAGAATCCAAAATTGTAGCAAACAACGGAGTAAGAATAGCATATCGAAAGCTGCGTCTCGACTGACGAAAGACTGCGAACAAAACTCCCCATACCCACCTTGTCTATCAGGGGAAGTCACTGGAACTTATTGCGATAATATGGCGATATGATAAGCGCCAAATCCCGACTAGTGACTCGGCAACCGCTGTATCCGATATCTCGGAGTGGAGTCTTAACTGTTAACCAACCCGATGCTAATTAACTATGCATAGATAATGAACGTCATCCATTGGCGACAAGTCGGAACTCGGCCCACACAATGCGACTTTTATAACTTCTTTAACAGAGTCTCCTCTACGCACCCCGTCCTTGTTAAATCTGAAATCTACGTGGTTTTGATCCTCCGCGATGTCGGTATACAATAACATGACATACATAACATCTCACCTCCTCGGGTCTTCTCTATTCCTTCGTCATTATGCTTCGGAATATTTACCATCAGTGAAGAACATCCCATTAACGATGTAGGGATGAATCCCGCGAATTTTGAAGACGCTCGTTACATAAATTCACCATACCTCGACACGGTTGAATATTCTAAATCAGAACTGAGTTGGTAAAGGATACGATCTATCGCTCAACGTCTGGGAATATTTAAGGATTAAAATCTTAGTGACGCATTCAGCCGCCGCCCCTTATCTGAAACGTAGGTCCTCCCATTTGGAATGTCTTCTCTGATTTGGTAAGGGCGTTATCTCAGGACGGCCCCATACATGCCAATCAAGTTGGCAAGAACGTGGAGAAAACTTGATACTAGCATTGATGGAATGTATATACTTGTACACACACACACACACACACACATGCATATGTGTATACACCGCCGCAATAATCAAAATAATATACGAATATAAACTAACATATTGGTCCATATCTTAGAATATGGATAGAGTATTATAATGACATACTAGTACACTGTGTGTTCGGTTGTTCTCCGAATAGCATTCATGTGCGTGGTATTAGAAATGGAGATATTGAATTTATTTGTCCTGCTATTAAATACTAGTACATGTTTTCAAATAACATATGTATTGGTAACATTGAATGATATTGCAGTTTATACAAATTTTACCGTCTGATTTACAGACATAATTCTATAGTGCATAATGTTCCAGCAGTTGAAATTGGTGTTCCTATGTGGGTATCGTATAGTGTACACCAAACTCTTTTGAAAACATTGCTATAATATACATGTACTTTTACCATAAATCAGTGCATATACATGTATCTGTAAAAAGTAGTCTGCACAGTCGCAAGCGACCATGATCCGTGGACATTGCCTTGAATAATGTGTGAATAAATATTATGGTACATGGTATGCAGATTATTGATGTAGGCAACTGTTTGTATGGATGCTGAACACTATCTTCGATACAAATGTAGTTGGCATAAACTATCCGTAACTCGAACCAGATAATGACACTCGGTGTCTAACTTGACACGTACCATGAAATCTAACGTCGGTATAACACATACAGATATACTAGTATCTGCGATGTATCACTGCGAGCTAAACCGTGGCGTGCTGCCTATTCTCTGTGCTATTACTAGTATATGACTGCGACATGGCTCGCTGACATACATTTAATTTCCAAAATTAAAATTGTTTGATGTTTGGCTGCGCGCGATTTGTCGCAGTTATGAAACTGTAACGTGCTACGCTAATGATAGCATAACCAAGTAAAGATGATTTGTGCGGAGTCGATTTGAGCTCCTCCTATCAAACCCCTCTTCGGTTCACGGGACTTCATAATAACAGTACGCATGTTTAACATTTAGATATTAGTATATGCTTATACTGGTAGTTCATCCGGGTTCCCATTGCTTCCAGTTGAACTACATCTCGATCTGTCATGGATTGTCGTATGGTGCATGAAGGCACGTCTGGTACACTATGGGGTGTGTGGTGGGGATGGGGGAAAGGGGAGGGGGAAGGGGGGCGGACAGGGCCTCTCCATAGCTAATACCTTTAATTACCCCCTGATTATGACTGGGATATATTTTCAGGTACCCATTTAAACCTATACTTAGCGGATTCACAATACAATTCTGGATTGACAGAATGGTGTATTGGTTAAGGTCCTGCTTTCAGTTACAAAGATTGCGTAAATTTAACGGGTATTTTATCACATGTTTTCAATTTAGAGAAGACTTAATAGTAAACACAAAAAGCTTTGTCAAATAGTAGTGGTATATTTCTGAATACATTTACTGCAGACCGATGAAACATGGATTACCGGTAGTTTACTTGAATGTAATCACAATGTACAGATAATTGCCGTGATCCGTCGGAAATCAAAGTTTTCGTGCTTCTGTAAAACTAACAAAAAACACATTGATTGATAAAGCGACGATTTTTTCACTTTTGAATTTTCCGATTATCAACACAACACAAAATGTAAATATCATAACAAAATTTTATACAGAAAATTGATAAATAGAAGCCAAAAAATATATACATGGCTAATCGACGATTATTTTGGAAATTACGGAGGTACGGTGGGGACATAATATGGGCCGACATATATATTACCTGTTTTCTACCAACACTATATCCAACACAGCACACCATGGCAGTAGTAACACATCCAGAAGAGCTACAAGTACGGCCTATTGTAAGTGGGGACCCAGAATTATGATACTTGTCGTCTAAACAATTGTATAGACGTATTACTAAAACTACAGTTATCCAAAGTGCATGGCTACAATCGCTAAACCAGGGATTTCCTGAACAACCTACGACAAATACATCATAAGATAGTACATGTACTTTAATAACTTTGGATGTTAAAAGGTTATATTTGAACTTTCCAGTTGTATCCGTTATCAAGATAACGTAAACGTACACAAGTATGTATACCGTTGTGGACATTCTGGAATATGTTATTCTATATAATATTATGATGGCGAAAATGTAAGATTCATACATAAACGCGAACATGCCTGTTTTGAAAATAACAAAGTATTGGACAAACGGCCAACGAGGGTAAGGACACGCACAACATAGCTTATGATCAGCCCCGATCACTATGGTGTCACTATAACGTAACGTATGATCAGTCCCGATCACTATGGTGTCACTATAACGTAACGTATGATCAGTCCCGATCACTATGGTAAGTGTCAATAACGTAACGTATTATCAACCCCGACCACTGTGATGTCAGTAACATAGCGTAGTAGCAGCCCCGACCACTATGGTGTCACTATAACGTAGCGTACTATCAACCCATATCACTATGGTGTCACTAAAACGTAGCGTACTATCAGCACATATCACTATGGTGTCACAATTAAATGAAAGTAACGTGTTACCAACCTGACTACTGTGGTGTCACTAACGTAACCTATCAGCCCCGATCACTATTATGGTGACACTAACATAGCGTATCGGTATTATCAGCCTCGACCACTATGGTGTCACTATATGATATCGCGTATACTTGATAATAATGCTAATGAGGTGTAGGAAAGGAATGTGCATCTGCGTGGACAGAAAAGCAGCTACAAGGATAATCACTTTATGATATGATCATAAACAGTGATTAATTTCATCCAAAATGTATTTTCAAATACATGTAGTCACATACATGTACACTGTAGTAGACACGCGCGCGCACGCGCACACGCACACACACACACACACACACACACACACAGAGTATGCAATACATATATAAACATAGACATACCGTACTGCACATTTCAAAAAATATAATTTAGTCCATGTAAAATCATAAACTGGGAACACCCACATACATATTAATTAATACCGTAAGACACTATAGTTTAATCCGCCCTACACAATACTATAGCATAGGGCGAATTTGGACAAACGTATAGCTAACTTAATTCTAGTATTATTTTTGCTGCCATAGAAAATATTCATCATATTTAGTACAGGAGTATTAGGTCAAAAATAGCTCTAACCTTGAATAAATTAGTAGAAAGCTGAATTTTTCAGGATAGTTTGAAAAAGTCCTGTACATAAC